>JAJMKV010000027.1:0-60000 GCA_030569375.1 Ogataea ganodermatis
GGGGGGGATTAAGGGGGGGATGAAGGGTGATTTTTCGTTCCATGATATTGATAATTTGATTGATTGAAGCAACGATGACGAGCGAAGCGAGTGACGAGCAAATGACGAGCGAAGCGAGTCATTGCTCGAGCGAAGCGAGTCATTGCTCGTCATTTGCGAGGAATTTGCTAACTTGCGAGGAATTTGCTAACTTGCGAGTTATCTGCGAATTATCCTCCAGCGTAGCGAGTGATTTGTGAGGAGATTGCGACTTACGAGGTGAGTGACGGTACGAAAATGACTTGCTAGTCATTTCGCTTCGCTCGTCATTCCCGGCAATCAAAATGACAACGATATGATAAGGACCGATTAAATGTTTTTCATATTTGACATCCTCCTTATTTTGTCATCTTCTGATCACTTTATGTCATTCCCAGCTCATTTCATGTCCATTCTATGATCATACGGTAATTTTTCTATGATCATACGGTAATTTTTCTTCAATGACTCGCTTCGCTCGTCATTAGTTCTCTTATGTTGTCCTTGTTGAATAGAACTATACCCGCAATACACCGACGATTTTGCTTTACTCATGGTTTTCTAGTTGTTTCGTTCGTTTTGTATCTGTCGATAAGGATAAAAGCAACGGTGGACAAAGCAACTCGCTTACTCACAATCACTCTCCTCGCAAATTACTCGCAAATGACTCGCAATGACTCGCTTCGCTCGTCACTTGCTCGTCACTTGCTCGTCACTTGCTCGTTTGCTCTACACTCTCCTCTAAATTCATAATTCTGCAGAAACGTCTGCAATGATTTGCCAAAATGACTCGCTTCGCTCGTCATTTTGACTGCTATATACATCAACCACTCCTTTCAAACCCATGATCCTTAATCACCTTCAACGCCCGGGTAACCGAAGATCCGGTGTTGAAATCTGAAGAATCATCCACCCTGATGAGATTCGACCGAATAACTCTCGGGTCGTTCTTAAGAGATCTGAGGATCTCACGCTGCACCGCACTGGAGGAATCAAAGAGCATCACAAAGTGCGAGCCCTGGAAATGCGATTCGTTGGCTTTCTTCATGATTTTTGGAAGCGGTTTCACGCCGAGCGACACGATTTCTCTCACAACGCCCTTGTTTCTGATCACAAGCTTTCCGATCGTTGAGGCGAGTCTGGAGAATGGTTAGTACCGGGACAGAAATTGGCAGGATTTGGGGCTTCTGACGGCGACGGGACTTACTCTTTGGCCTCGGAGTGTAGGGCCTGTGGGTTTGACACCCTGGCGATGGCCACCAGTTCGTAGAGCATGTTGGTATGGAGGGGGAGGTGGTGAGGTTAGATAGGACTGGGGCATTATTTGCAAATAAGTGATGAAAAGTTTCGACATTTTGGCAAGAGAAAAAAAATCGTACATCTCTGCACCACCCACAACATCTCTACACCAGATGTGGAGCCTTTTTTTTTTTTTTTTTCTTGTCCTTCTTTACGGGTGGCTGTCTGCTCGCGGCTGAGATGGATAAGTGAGATAGCGAAAGAGACAACGGCAAAAAACAGAAAGTGATCCTCCACCAGCGCCAACCAGACATGTTTGAGTGGATGTTTGGGAAGCGGCTGACGCCGCAAGAACAGATGCGCAAGAACCAGAGACAGCTGGAAAGAACGCAAAGAGAACTGGACAGAGAAAAAGTGAAGCTCCAGCAGCAGGAAAAGAAGCTCATCCAGGACATCAAGAAGTCGGCCAAGGCGAACCAGGTGAAGACGGTGAAGATCCAGGCGCGGGATTTGATTAGAACGCGGAAGCAGGTGGAGAAATTCGACCGGATGAAGACGCAATTGCAGGCGATTTCTCTGCGGTTGCAGACGATGCGGTCGTCGACGCAGATGACGAGCTCGATGCGGGAGGCGACGCGGCTTCTGAACGGTCTGAACGGCAGCATGAACATCCAAAGTTTGTCGCGGATTGCGATGGAGTTCCAGAAGTCGATGGATGTGATGGACCAGAAGCAGGAGATGGTTGATGACGTGATGGACGACCTTATGGATGACGAGATCGACGCGGAGGACGAGGAGGAGATTGACGAGGTTGTTGACAAGGTTCTGGACGAGATCGGGGTGGACGTGAGCGCGAAACTGGGCGATAACGTGGTTGTTCCGAGTGCTCTTGGAGCGGGCGAGGAGGTTGAGGCGGTTCGCAAGCCTCAGATGGTTGGGGTTGATGGGCTGGACGACGATTTGCAGGCTAGGTTGGACGACTTGAAGAGGTAGTGCCAGTCCCGGTCCCGGTCCCAGTCCCATCCTGTCCTAGCAGAGCGAATGGCAGTTCAGGAAAACCATGCACCGTGGCGGAGCGCTGGTAGTGTACAGCCGCAATTAGCGAGTAGCGTATGGCGAATAACGGTAAAGTGTTTGTGTTCAACTTTGTAGGCCCTGAGGACCCGCAGCTGGTTCAAGTTTAATTTGACTGTAACTCATGCTCGCTCCTTGCGTCGATCGACGCGCCTGTCACTCTGCCCCGTGGGGTCGACGCACTTCGCGACGGACTTGGCAGGCACCACAGCCGGTCGCTAGCGCCGTTGCTGGACAGCCGTTGCTGATTTCTCTTACTCCTCGTCGCTTGCCAGATATCGTTTGCATGCTCGCTCTCATCCTCCCGGGCTCATCAACTTGCTCATCCACTCGCTCACCTACTCGCTCGCTCGCTCGCTCGCTGAGTCGCTCCTCTTCCCGTCCCCCTGCTTACGTAAACGACAGCAGAAATATAATTTTTCTACTCAAAATTCCATAACTCACAACATCTTCTTTTCCCCTCTCCCCCTCTCTTCTTCTTCAACCTTAACCATCCCGCCCCCCCTCGCCCTCTCCCTGCCCTCCACCATGGTGTCGTCACTGGCAGCGGTCAACGCGTCGTCCGAGTCGCTCGACTCCGACCCACGGGGCAAAAAACACGGCTTTTTTAAGAAACTGCACTCCAAATCGCTAACCCACATCCACCACGACCACGCCAGCGACGCAGCCCCAAAGGAAACAAAGCAGTCCAAGTCTCGCGGTCTTCTTAAACATCTCAAGCACTCGCACAACCACCACGCACAGCCCCACGCGCTCTCGCGCTCTGATTCGGACCAACCAACACTCTCAAAGTCCAGCACCTCCATCATCTCAGACTCCAATAAACAGATTAACGACATTCTCGGCACCTCGGGCAACGTGATTGCGTCTCCGCGCGAAAATAACGTGCCTAAGCCAAAGGCTGCGCTCGGACTGCCCTCCATCGATGACTACAAGCCCAGTCGCAAGCCAACAAAGCTCGAGTACAACCCATACGGAATCAAGAACCCTGGGCTCAAATTCGACGGCCCCGGGGGCTCAAACGGCGCCAGAAGGGCCTTCACGTTTGATCCGCTTGACGACGAGTCAAACATCCTGCCATACCCGGTCGACCAGCCAAACGACCACCTCCCGCCAGAGTTCAAGGAGGAGCACCAGTCGCTCTTTGACGAGTACCAGTTCCTCAAAGACGACGCAGGCAACATTGGCTCCGGCGCTTCGGCCTCCGTCAAGAAGATTCAGCGCATCTCGAGGCCAAAAGAGCTGTACGCGCTCAAGAAGTTTGTTCTGTTCAAAAACGAAACCCCTGACGAGTTTTACGAACGTGCGTCCAAAGAGTACATCATCCACAGAAACCTGTTCAACGGCCTGCACATCGTCAAGTGCTATGCCCTGATCAAAATTCCGCACCAGTCCAACCTGACGCGCGGCTGGGGTTTTGTGCTCGAGCTCTGCAAGGCTGATCTGTTTGCCGTCATGTCCTCCTCCTCCTGGGCTTTGACGCCAGCTTCAGAGAAAATGTGCATCTTTAAACAGGTGGCGTTCGGCCTCAAGTACATGCACGAGTGCGACATTGTCCACCGTGACATCAAGCCCGAAAACGTCCTCCTCACCGCCCAAGGGTGTGTGAAAATCACCGATTTCGGCGTCTCCGACTATGGACACACGGTTCCGGGCGACTTCTCGTCCGACCTCAAATACAGCAAACAGCTCGTTGGCTCTCCGCCATACCAGCCTCCTGAGGTTCAGTGTTTGAACGACATTCCAATTCCAAAAAGGACCCCTTACAACACGTTCAAGATGGACCATTGGGCCTTGGGAATGCTCATGTTTACGCTTTTTTTCAATGGCACTCCTTTCCAAGAGAGCTCGAAAAAGTCCCCCCAATACAGAGACTATGAGCTATCTTATCATCAGTACTGCTCGAAGAACCCATCCTTCCGCAAAAACGATTATACCAGGAACCCAAGCATCGACTACAAGTACGCCAAGAAGTTCACCGAGAAAGGCTACGCCAGAATCGCGTGGAGACTCATGGACCCTCAACCGGCTACCAGGTACAATCTGTGCGACCTCTTTAACGATCCGGCGTTCCAACAGGCGGAAATGTGCATCGACGAGAACGAATACGAGTGCAATTTCTATCACCACGAGGATTCAGATTTCCACGGAAAGTACGAGTATGGTTTTGATTCGAACGTTTCGCCAGCCGCTTCTTCGGCCTCGTCGCAGACCTCTGTTCCCGGTCTGGACAGAACGGGCTCGGTGGTGAGTTCTGCCGCGTCGGCCCGCTCCAGAACAGGTACGCTACAGTCTGTTCAGAGAACAGCGAGCATGTTGGACGTTTCCAAGCCGAAATCTGCTCCGAAAACCTCGATGATAGATGCTGCCGATGTGGACTCTTCCTTGCAAAAACATGAGCAGATCGAGTCGTCTCACTCGACCGCATCGTCGCCCCGTGTTTCACCGCTTGAAGAGGATCAGTTTTCGGACGCTCCGTCATCTCCTTTGCAAGTTATTTCTCCTCCGCTGGAAGTTCCCTCGGAAAGTCACTCAGAAATCGACACTTCTGATGCCTTTTTGATGTCAAGAAATCCTTCGACGGCCACTTTGAATTCACTTTGTACCACTGATGGAGTGAAACCAATCAAGCTGTGTTCTGACGACCAGATCAAGGTGATTCCAGTGGAGGTGATTAAAAAATGTGGAGGAGGTAAGAAGAATCATACGCATATTGCGAAGAAATGAGGGAAATGACGAACCAAAGCGAGGCAATTCAATGAAACGCGATCGTGGAAGATTAGCTTGCAATGCACTTCAAACGGTCTCACTCAAATAAGACTCTTTCGTTTGTTCACTTGGTCTTTGTACTAAGAGCATCCAGCAATAAGTGGTTTATCAAGGTTTACAAAAGACACACTTGAGGGACTCAAGTGTCTGTAAACGACTCGCAGTGAATCGCTTTGCTCGCCATTGCTCGTAATCTGTACGTTTAATTTAATTGGGTTTCATAATAAGCGGTAAAATCAAATAAAATTCATAAACTCAGTAAAATAAGGTATCTTCAAACAAATGTCAGCCTCTTTCATTAAGTCCAAGGCTTTAGCTCTCGATACGTTGAACACTCAGTAAAGCAAACAGTGTCATAATGGCTCGCTTCGCCCGTCGTGAGTGGATCACTTACTCCTCTTTTTTGCATTCGCCGGCTTCAACAGCTCAAACGAACACATCAGCTTCTTGTTAACGTTCATAACAGCACCCCAGTTGTCAAACTCTCCACAGTAGTTTGGGGCAGAAAAAATCGTCACAAGCTTACGCTTAGCATAGAATTCATACCCTTCCTCCACAACCATGTGTCCTCGAGCAACCAGATCAAACTGGAAATACTCACAAAACTTTTGAACAACTTTCCGGTTGAAGCAGTAAGAAACTCCACGATCGTTCTCAGACCATTCAGCACCCGTAGATGTCGACAATGGTAATGAATTGGACTCCTGAGGATCAGACCATAACAAATCAGCCAACAGACCGCTCTCAGGAACATCGGTCGGTCTCTGAATCTTTTTGATCTGATTCAAATCAGTCAATTGAGGAGATAATCCACCATGAACACAGAATATTCTATCAGCGATAGTGGCAGCCACAGGAAGAGTGTTGAAGACATCAACTACACATTTCCAAACTTTCAAATTAGCTCTTCTCTTGCACTCATCGTAGAACCCGTACATTTTGGTAATACTAGCACTCTCATGATTTCCTCTCAACATGAAAAAGTTCTCTGGGTACTTAATTTTGAGGCACAAGAGTAAGATGATAGTTTCGAGAGACTGTTTACCTCTGTCCACATAGTCACCCAAAAACAGATAATTCGAGGTTGGTGGGAATCCACAAAGCTTGAAAATTCTCAACAAGTCATGGAATTGGCCGTGAACATCGCCTACAATTTTCACAGGAGCAGCCAGTTCCAACAGCGTGGGCTGTTCCAAAAAAACAGTTCTTGCTCTAGCACAGATAAGTTTAATGTCTGAACCAGAAACAAGGAATTTTTTTGGAGCTTTTTTCGAAAGCCCTGCTTCAACAAGTTTCTCAATGATGGAGTCAATGTCTGCGTCTTTTGGAGCTGTTTTCTTGGTTGATGAGACTGATTTTTTGGTCTTTTTGATCGAGGCCGCCAGCAGCTGATCTGCGGTCGAGGGGCTTGCTGATTTGAACTCCGGAGTCGATTCTTTCGATTGTTCCTTGATAGGATACAGCACGTTATCCTTTGAAGTAGGTGGAGTTGTTGTTGAGCTCACTGAGGATGACGAGATGTTTGTAAAGCATGAATCCGGGTTACTTTCGACCGAGGAGCAAACGTCCTCGACTGGGTCTTTTGCAGGCGAGCGCGAGATGCTGAGTGTTTTTGCCATCGAAGCAGAAATCTCCAGCTCGTAGTAATTATCGAGAGATTTGCGTTTCGAGTCTTCCGAGACCCTGGAATTGGTGGCGGTGTTGGTGTTAGCGGCGCCGGAGGCAGCCGCGGTGATGGGGAGAGCTTTAGCGTGGCTGGTGTCAAGCACCGTGCTCTCAGCCTTGGAGTTTGCAGGATACAACAGGGAGCCCGAGTGGGTTCCTGAAGTGGCGGCCCGGGCGCCTGCCGGGTTTTCGTTCTTGTCATTGCGTGGATCATTAGTCATGCTGCTCGCGGGCAGCTGTTGTGTATTATTATGTGTCTGATGGTGTCGCGCTCTATGCGACGGGTCTGGATCGTCCGCAGTGGAACTGCTGGACGTCAGAGTAGAGGATGATGAGCCATCTTTACTGGGCGAATTTCCCATATTTCTTCAACAACACAAGTGGAGCTCTACCAGCAACTGATTCTAACTGACAGAGAAAAAGGAGGGTTTTTGAAAGCTTTTGGCGGTTCGTAGGGGTGGTTTAGGTAAAATTAATGTAGTTATCTAAAGGATCCGGAAAGAAGAATCCTTCTTATCCGAGTGCAAATTTAAATAAACGAAAAGGAACAAGGGAAAAAAAAGAACAAGGCGGAAATTCGTCATTTTGCCTGCGCGCCCGAGTTTCTGCCATCCACGTTTTCGGTAGGGTAATTTTTTGATCTTGGCAGAGGAGGCAGCACTGACCAGCCTGACAAGCAAAGCTAGTCAATTGCATGCTTCTATACTCTTGTTTGTTATCCTTGCTGGTTCCAATTACCTTCTACCTTCCTTTGCAATCCGCTGCCGTCTTCTGGTCCCATTTCCTGCCACCCCTAGTCCCAGACAGCCTTCTACCCTTCTCTGTCCACCTCAACTATAATCTTTGAAACGATCTACCTAATAAACGAACCAACGGCCAGTTATTCAGTCTACTCAGCTTATGTTCGTCGCCATTAAGTGCCATAAATTGCATCTTTAATTACGCTGATTTCAATAAATAAAAGGTGTCAGGTGTGAATTAGAGATCGTAAGCGGCTCAAACAAAAACTAGCAGCTCTGCCCGTTATTCAATCTCCAAAACGATCTTCCCGGCAGTCAAACGGGCCTCCAGCTCAGCTGCGGCCTTCGCATAGTCTTTCAACTTATAAACACCGTGGTACCTCAGATTCAACGTGCCAGATGTAAACAAACTCAGCAACAAACCAGCATACTTCTGGAACTCGTCCGGAGATCCAATGTACTTGTACACCTGTGGCCGCAAAACCGCGAGGTTCTTACCTGTCAGTCTGCGAAGCGACAACGGTGGAACTTCTCCGGATGCTTCTCCGAAAGAAACAAACGTTCCCTTGTTCCGCAACACAGCCAGCGACAACTCGGCAGTGTCCTTTCCCACCGAGTCGAACGATGCATGCACGCCTTCGCCGCCCGTGATATCCAGGATCTTGGCAATCTGCTGCTTCTGGGACAGCTCCTTGGAATTGATCAGAAACTCTGCCCCGGCCTCCTTGGCCAATTTCAGTTTCGCGTCGCTAGACGCGACGGCAATCACGTGACCCTTTTTCCACCGCGAGATAAGCTGGTCAAGCAGAAGACCAACACCGCCAGCAGCAGCAGTGACCAAAATGTAGTCATCCTCCTTGACGGCATACGCCTCACTGATGAACGTCAGTGCTGTCAGTCCTTGAATGAGAGCAGACCCGTAAAATTTCAAATCTTCGTCTGAAGCATCTTTTTTCACCTTAAAAATCCTTCCTTGGGCAGAGAAGCTGGTGTACTGCGCAAACGTAGACTCAGATAAGTAGGCAACCTTGTCTCCGACGTTGAAATTGGTCACTTTCGAGCCAACCTTGGCCACCACACCTGACGCCTCTTTGCCCGGAATAACTGATGTCTTGACTGGAACCACGCCCGATCTCATGAAAGAATCAAAAAAGTTCACACCGGAGTATCTGTTCTTGATCAGAATCTCCTCATCTCCGATCTCGGGGACCGCAATGTCCTCGTACTTGAGAACTTCTGGTCCACCAGCCTCGTGGTACAAAATAGCTTACTGAGTGGTGGGGATTTGAATTGATGACATTTTTCGGATAAGGGATAAGTTTGTGAGAGATGGAATTCTGCTCCTTGTAAACTGAGACCAAATTATTTTTTCCATTATAGGTGGGGATTCTGCTTCATTTATACCAAATCTACTCTACTCGGTGTAAATGAGCGACATGCCACTGGCACACAAGTTATACTTATGATTCGTTGCGCTTTACTTATGAATTCCGTGAGCTCGTGTTGATTACGTAATATTTAACTTAGTAATCAAGTTGGGATCAGGCAACCATCGGTCTATTTACTTGGAACGGCTTTCAGGTCTTGAAACAGTAGAGATTCATGTTTGTTCAAAACATCGGACTCCAAGAATATAACCACATGTGTGGAAAATATCGGACTTTATTAATAATCATAGTTGTTTAAAACACAAAACTTTACAGAAATCCTGTAAGGTCTGTAGCGGAATGATCCTGGTATTTTTAATCAAATTCGGGCCCCACAAGTTCATTCAGTTCAGGATCAATATCTGTCTGCTCGCAAGCCAACTAACAGACACTAGCATTTAGTTGTGTACGTTATGACAATTATCTGTGTTGTTCATTGAAGGTAAGAAAACAAAAAAAAATAAGAACTCCGATACCGGGAGTCGAACCCGGGTCTGCCCGGTGAGAGCGGACTGTGATAGCCGTTACACTATATCGGATTTTTGTTGAGTAAAAACAGCCTTGGATAACTATGACAGAGAATCAACAATCATTCTGAAGATAAAAAAACAAAAAAACAAAGAACTCCGATACCGGGAGTCGAACCCGGGTCTGCCCGGTGAGAGCGGACTGTGATAGCCGTTACACTATATCGGATAATTGTTGAAGATTTTGGGGCCCTCGGACCCGCGATCCTAATATTTGACAAAACAAGGAAAATAACAGAATGCAAAAAAAAGAACTCCGATACCGGGAGTCGAACCCGGGTCTGCCCGGTGAGAGCGGACTGTGATAGCCGTTACACTATATCGGATTATTGTTGTAGAAAATGGCTGCGTCACGCATGGACCCGATTTGGAAAAGTACCAACTTGCATAGGATGGTTACTATTGAAGTATTAAGTCTCGAGGCCATGAAAAAAAGAGATTCTGCCCCCTCAAATGCCAATAGTACTCATAATGTATGAGACAACAAAAAAAAATAAAAGCGTACTCCGATACCGGGAGTCGAACCCGGGTCTGCCCGGTGAGAGCGGACTGTGATAGCCGTTACACTATATCGGATTAATTTGCGATTTTGCGACCCCAGGTAATCCAAGTCTGTATATAAATGCAAACAAGAAAACTCAAAAAAAAAATAAAAGATACTCCGATACCGGGAGTCGAACCCGGGTCTGCCCGGTGAGAGCGGACTGTGATAGCCGTTACACTATATCGGATTTTGTTGAAGAATTTCAGTGGACGAATGATATCTCGATGAAGGAAATACCTGGCAAAGCTCTTCATAGACACACTTGTGCTATGCTTTCGATTGTGGCTAAAGTTAAATTAGTTTGTACAAACAGTGAACGCAATCTGTCTCGGGAAGAGATAAAAATCTTTCCCCTCAAAGGTTTTGCTATTGCTTTTTTGGAGTAACTCGTCCTGCAGCGAAGATGGAGCATGATTCTTAATCACCTTCTCTGGCACCCATAGCTTGAAACCGCACGCAATTTTCGAAGAAACATGTAAGAAATTCGAAGATGACAGAAGCTGTTCGATCTGGCTCGGCGAGACACCTCCATGAACGGTAACGGCTCCGGAATGATGGTGGTGATGGTGGCTGTGATGTCCTTGTGGGTCTGGCTTGTCGTAGAAATCGACAATGATGAGCTTTCCATCGCTGGAGAGATACTTTTTCAACTCGTCAATCACTCTGAGAGGCTCAGCAAGGTGGTGGAAGGTGTACGTAGTAATGATCAAGTCAAAAGTGCCATATTTTAGCTCGTCTGGTTTGGACAGTGAGTGTTCCTGGTTGAATTGGTCGTCCAGAATGTCATACTGGTATCCATTTATACGCAATTGTGGCAACTTTTGGAGCGTTTGAGAAGCTTTTTGGTTGAAAAGCTCAATCTGAAATCCCGAGATATCTGTTCCCACATAAACAGACCCATTTTGGAGGTACGGAGCAATAAATCTGGCCAAAAAACCGGACCCGCAAGCAAAGTCCAGAATCTTCAACTTTCTTTGAAACAGCGAGGAATAGAGATTCTTACTGGTTTCAGGGTCCGGTAGATACTTCTCGAGTCCATAATCAATCTTGGTTGGGTCTCCCACGTACTTTTGGGCCTGGGCGTCGTTGGCATCGTCGAGATCGTGCTGTAATATGAACTTTGTGACCGCGTGAACGGCTGCCTCGAAAATAGGATGGTCACTTTCAAGTGCCTTTGTTTTGTCGTAGGACTTGAAATTGGCGTCTCTGGAGATGGCGTAGGACATGTGGAATGCTGGATTGGTCAAGAGAGAATGTGAGGGTTATTCGGGTACGGCGAACAGGCCACAGAGTATAAAAATTTAATCGAGGTTGAGGCTGACTGCAGAGAAAAATTAACTCGCAAAATAGCCAAAACTTGCTACAAAGGCTCGTTCTCACGTGATCTGCCACACGGGGGTCATGCTACACTACTCAAGATCTACAGGTAAACAAGAGAGACAGGAGCAGGTGCTACAATAAACACACGCTACCTGGTTCTTTGCTAACCAAATGTATCCACAAAGCGAACTGCAACCGAGGAAAAGCTCATGTTGCAAATTATTGAAGCGGACGATTTTCTGCTCTCCTTCCAGCCATTTGTGCAATATATAGATCGATGCGTGCTAGTATCGCTGGTACTCCGGAAGTGTATATGTAATATGTAATGAAAGGAGAAGAGAGTCAGAGTTAGCGGAGCAGAAATTAAAGGTGGAAAGTTGTCTCTATTTATACCTGAAAATTTTTTTATAGTGCGAAGGGAGAAAAAAAAAAAAAAACCAAAAAAAAGCTGGCTTGAGATATCTGAGTGCTCAATTGTTTGCCACCAAAAGAGAACCAATCCAGACCAACATGTCGACAATCACGTTTGTGACCGGAAATGCTAACAAGTTGAAAGAGGTGGTGGCAATTCTGTCTGAAGGACAGGTCGTTCCGTCAGAAGAAGGGTCTAAGGTTGGCAATTACGTCATCAAAAACAAGAGCATCGACCTTGATGAAGTCCAGGGCAGTGTGGAGGAGGTGACGATCCACAAGGCCAAACAGGCAGCAGAGCTTCTGGGAGGACCAGTTCTTGTGGAAGACACGTGTCTGGGCTACAATGCGCTGAACAACCTGCCTGGTCCGTATATCAAGTGGTTTGTTAAGGGAGTTGGTTTGGACGGACTCGTGAAGCTGCTGGACGGGTTTGAAGACAAGTCTGCCAACGCCATTACTACGTTTGGCTACTGCGAGGGTCCAGGTAAGGACGTGAAGTTGTTCCAGGGAATTACAACAGGTGAGATTGTCGCATCTCGTGGGCCTACAAATTTTGGCTGGGACTCGATTTTCGAGCCGCACGGAACGGGAAAGACGTACGCAGAGCTCAGGGGCCCTGAAAAGAACAAAATCAGCCACCGTTCGAAAGCTTTGGCCAAGTTGAAGGCCTTTTTACTCGCTTAGGTAATCACACATTAAATCCATATTTTGAGGCGCGCAGCGTATTTACACAAAAAGGTGTCCAAGAAGTCTCTTAGCGAACCAGCACAGAGAAACAAGAAGAATGGCAAGAACAACGTAGTAGCCCTTGGTGATGAGCTGGTAGCTCAACTTGGAGCGGATTCTCGACAAGTTGTGGTGCTCAATCTCTTGGATGCACTTGGAGTTCATCTCGAAAACAAACTTGGACTCTTCAATCACCTGTTTTTTCTCATGCTCGCTCAAAAAGTTTCTGGTTTGTAGCTCGTAGTCTCTCTTGTACACGAGTCTAAGAGATTGGTCGTCTTCCACGTCAAACTTGAAAAAGTTTGTTCCCATGAGCTGAATGTCCTCGAAACTCTTTCCCTCTATCTGAGGGAACAATCTGAGCGATTTTGCCACTTGGGATCTGAGAATGCGGCCTCCAGCAAAGAGAGCAAGGTACATCACGTGCATGTACGCGAGCAGAAGGAACGGTTTATCCTCGGTCACCTTGAGAATGTGGTTTGTGAATTCTATTTGAAGAGGCAGGATCGGCGTTGCAAACTTCTCTTCTTGTCCGTTGTAGAAGAAAAGCAGGTCTTGGTGGAGCTTTTCTGTTCTGCGGATCGCTGGCTTGTACACGTTCTCGAGCATTTCCGAGTACTTGGAGCCTTTGGCTATTTCTCTCTCGAGCGCAATCTCGATCGTTCTAAAGATGTGGTAGTAAAGTTGTATTCCCTGTCTGTAAACTTTAGGGTCTCTGAGTGCGATGGCAAACTTGAGCCCCATGAGTTTGTTCACGCTGTCGTGCTGACCTTTGGTGTCAGCGTTGATTCTGTTTCCCAGAGCACCAAGATCGGCTCTATCTGGGATAATTTCGGACTGTGGCAATCTAACAGACATGTTTGAAATGATTTGTGGTTGTTTGTTGATTTCAAAGCTGTGAAAAAGGCGGACAAGTTGAAGGCAGCCCACTCTTGTTTTATATAGATGCGCACGTCAAACAAAATCTGCCTAAAATCTGCCTTTGATTCTGTGCGGAGTGGAAAATTTCGGTGTTAGGAGACTTCTCCACACAAATTCTGCGTGTTCCCCGTGGAAAAGGGACAGGCGTTTTAAATTTTTATATCGCGTTTCACTGACGATCTGCGGCAGAATCTGCCGTTTTTTCTGTGTTGAAGGAGTGAACGAAATTTCCGAGCACCTAGAACCACCCCGAATAGGGCGAGATGTTTTGCGGACAAAGCGATCTAGAGGCTCCCAGAACGCGGGCGCGTTTGAGACATGCCACGTTCGAGATGTCCGAGAGTTTTGTCCGATCGAGTTCTCCGAGAGATCTGCCGAGTGATACATAGCTGCTGCGCCATGCTACTTCACAGGGTCAATGTGTGCTCCGACGTCGTTGGTCACCGGTGTGCTGGTTCCCTAATGCTACACCACTCTAGTGTTGCCAGCTTTGCCAGCTTTGCCAGCTTCTAAAGCACAGCCTGCTCGTTGCAGGCTATTGGGCCGGGTAACTCTTAAAATTTGAGCATTGAAAATTAATTATCAACTTTTTAAACCAAACGCTATCTAACTCACAGCCTGTATTCGCCATACATACCCAGCAACAACGCAAAAAATGGGCGACCTGAAGGAATTCGACGCTCCTAATTTCAAAAATTCCACCTTCAGACTCGACAGACCCTCGTCGTACCTGCTGAACAAGGCCCGCAGAGATGAGATTAACGGATACTCTAACCTCAGAAAGTCGATGCGCTCGGCCACGGTCTACATAGGAAAGCTTTCGTTCAACACCACCGAGGAACAGTTGTTTGAGATCTTCAGCACGTGCGGAACAATCAAAAAAATCATCATGGGGCTTGATAAGCTCAAGCTGACTCCAACGGGATTCTGCTTCATCATTTTTGACACCCCAGAAGGAGCTCTCAATTCTGTCAAATACCTCAACAAGACCAAAGTGAATGGCCGCTCGATGGAAATTGATCTCGACCCAGGGTTTGAGGAAGGACGGCAGTTTGGACGTGGTTCCGACGGAGGACAAAAGCAGTCCGCATACCAGCAGGGCAACTTCAACGGCTACCGCAGAGGCGGCAACTACCGCGGCGGGTCTCGCGGCAACTTCCGCGGGTCTCGTGGCGGCCGTGGAGGCTCCTACAGAGGTAACTACCGCGAAAGACCCCAGAGACACTACAATGCTCCGTACCAGCCTGGTCCGGAAACGTACTACAACGACGAGTATGCTCGTGCGCAGCCGCCTCGTTATGAGCAGCAGAACGACTATATTCCACCACAGCAGCAGGACCGTTTCTACGAGACTCAACACCACTATTCGAACGAACAACCGCAGCAGCATCAGCACCACCAACAGCAGCCCGATCTTCCTCCACATCTGGCTGCCAACAACAGCGAGCTTCCTCCGCACCTGGCCAACAAGGATCTTCCGCCCCACATGCAACAGTAGAACTGTGTATATAGCAAGCTATCGTGTATAATATATGGATGGAAAACGAGTGTTTATTTAATTGCCCGTGACGAGAATGGCAGAGCACTGAATCTGTTTTTGTTGTAGGTTTTTTTTTTTTTTTTTTGTAATGCTGAGTCGCAGAGTTGTGAGCAATAAACACCCAAACTAAACCATCCATACCGGTCTGTGTTGCTGAAAAGAGCCCCAAGTTGTGCGTTCGCGTGTCGAATAATTGGAAAACTAGCCGACTCAGCCTGCCAAAACAGGATCTTTGCAGTAAAGTGTGCGCAGAAGCACGAAAACTTGTTTGGACAGCTACTTCGCCCTCTTGTCAGAATAGTATCGAATCCTTGTGGCTGACAGTAGAGTCGCTGACGAGTATATAAAGATGGCTTCTGAGCAGGAGACCACGCAATTGGAGCAGTTTCGAGAAGCCGAGCGTTTGGCATTTGAGAATAATGCATTTTTCGACCAAGTTTTGGACACAACAGTCTCCATCTGTCTTTCTACACCGTGCAAAGAGTTCCGGATCCAATACCAGTGTCTGAGTTTCGTTTACAAGGCATTCTACCTCCAGAAAATCGAATCCGTGGAGCTTCGAAGTAAGAATTGTGTCAAGTTGATTGACCTTCTGGATTACTTTATTATTCGGAGTGACGAGAAAAATCCCAACTATATTTTGCTTGAAAAATGCATAGACATTTTGAACTCGGTCTACCATCTGATTTTCTTACAGATGGCCCAGAATCCAAGTGATGACAACGAAAGCAAATGGTTCCAGTTGACCAACATCAGAGACTATTTGATGATCCAGTGGCCGTCGTCGTATCCTCTGCTGCCGCTGAACAAGGAAACCGACTATGGCAGATCCGTGGCGTGTAAAAACTCGATAACTAAACTCATGGGCAGAATCATCCAGACACACCTGCCTCCGTCGTCGAACTCCAAGGACAATTCGGACGACATCTCGATCGCCCTTGTGCCGCGGGACCATCCGTTTCTCAACCTCCAGGCCCTGACGGCCCAGGCCCAGGCTCTGTTGGACAGTCTGCTCAACCTGCTGAACGACGATCTGCTGCTGCCGACGGCGGTTTTCTCGACGATCGTGTCGACTTTGCTGGCTCTGTTCAAGACGAGACCCAAGCACGTTTCTGGCAAGTTTATAAACTTCACTCTGGGCTACGAGTCGCAGCTCAAAAGGAGTCCGAAATTCGAGGAGTCGGAGAGACTGAAAATGCGGCTTGCAAGAAGATTCAACGACCGAATCGACAAGTGTCTGATCTCGTTCCTGCTCAACAAGGGTTTCATCAACAAGGACCCCAGTCTCAAGACCCGTTTCGAGAACAAGTTCGGGTACCTTGTTGAGCGAGCAAGGGACCAAAAACAGAGAGGTCTGTTGGCAGAGGACAATGACGAGGACGACGAGGAGCTGAGACGAATCAAGAGAAGGAAAGTGCAGACCCAGCAGGATAGAGACCCATTATTTTTCTACAACGAGTGCAAGATTGCCCGGGCCAATGATTACAAGTCTATCTACGCTCTGATCGACCCGAACGACAAGCTCTCGGAGTTTGATATGTCCACGATTCCAACCGACCTGCTCTCCACGATGGTGGTGGCTGCGCTGTCCAAGGTGGACACGGCGAAGCTGGTGAAGGGTCTGACAATTGTGTCTGACAGGTATAAGGACATTGCTCTGCGGCCTGGAGAGACGTACCAGGACGTGAAGGTGAAGACCGAGCGTGCGGGCGAGGCTGTCGAGGACGACACGTACGACCCGGCCGCGGAAGGTTCCGGTGTGAAGAAAGAGGAGGAGGGCGGCGCTTTTGGCGCGAGCAACAACGACGACGACGACGACGAGCTCAGCAACGAACCGTACGTTGTTCCGCTGCCCAAGAAGCTGACGCCCGAGCACAAGAAGGCGCAACTGCGGCTGATTGTCGATAATTTCATCAGATCCACGGCAAAACAGCAGAAACAGGGCCAGTTGGTGTCGGCGTCTGCGGCGCAGAAGCCCAACAGTCTTGAGAAGATTGCCATTTCGAGCTGGTCTGGCGACTCTTGGGTGCGGCTGCTGTCGCGGCTGGCCACGAGGGGCCTGAACAACAGCGAAGAGCTCGCGAACTACGTGAGAGAGGCGCTTTTTGAATACCTCAAGACAGACCTCAAGTCAAGAGTCGACGGTGTCATTGAGTGGCTCAACGAGGAGTATTACTCTGCCACAGTCAACAAACCGGCGGACACAGATGTGCCAGAGGAGGCCACAGTCTACCTAGAATACGCCAACCAGGTTCTGGACAACCTGATTCCGTTCCTGGAGTCGGCAGACAGAAAAATTTTTATCCGGCTGCTCAGTGAGCTGCCGTACTTGGACAAACAGCTCATCTCCAAGATCCGGTCGCTGTGCGTGGACCCTGTGAGATCCAAGCTTGGATTCCAGTCTCTTTTGTATCTGATCATGTTCCGTCCGCCAGTTTTGCACGACTGCATCTCTCTCCTGACAGAGATGTATCAGGAGGCTGGAACGGACGAGAAGCTCAAGAAAGAGTGCGCCAACTACCTCACCAAGTACTCGCCAGACGGGTTTACTCCTTGAGCTGTACTAATGATTGTGTATGTGTATTAATATGAGAGATTCATGACTTTCTCAAGCAATCCCAGACCTCACTGAATGTACTGTTGACTCCATGTGGGTGTCAGTATCACTTTGGCGACAGTCTCGATGGATAAAAGTTCGTACTGGGAGCTTTTAAACCCGGTTTTTTTAATAAATTTACAAATGACAAGTTCTATATAGGTGTTGACGACGAGTAAACAACGAGTAAACAACGAGCGAAGCGAGTTGGTTACAGTTGAAATCTAAAACACTCACCAATGTGTGAGATGTTCGTATTCAACATTCCACTTGTCAGACCAACGGCACATGATCAGGGTCCATTTTTTCAGGGTCCATTGATCACGATCCACTTGCTAACGACTCGCTTCGCTCGTCGTTAGCTAGTCGTTAGCTCGTCGTTAGCTCGTCTTAGCTCGTTAAATCAACCCCTGCTTCTTCAACTGCTCGTAAACCTTCTCACTCATCACATTCCCCTCTTCGTCCTCCACCTCCACCGCATTATCCCGGAACTGCAGCTCGTCTCTCTTCTTCTTCTTCAAAATCTCAGCCAGCTTCAAAACATCCTCAATCGTACAAAGATCCTTGTAAACCTCGTGGTCTTCAACAACCCCAAGCATTCGAAGCCCCTTCACGTGTCTAGCCTCCGCAAAGTGGTTGGCAAACGTCTGCTTTCCCTTGAACTTGAGATTTCCACAAATCTCGCAGTTGAACTCCATGTCCAGTCCCTTCAGCTTCCACAGCCAATACGGAATCGGCCTGCCGTCGGGCCCCGTCGGCAACTTCAGTGGGTTCTGGACGCGGCCATCCACCTCGTCCTGCTCTCCAGAGTCGTCTCCGCCGCCCAGCTGGTCCGACTCGTCCTCATAGTCGTACTCGAAATCGGACACGTTCTTCACGTCCTTGAGCTCAAGCTGTTTCTCTCTCGTGGTGAGCAGCCTGAACCGCTCTGTCTCGCTCTTGGTGTTCTCCAGCTGCTTCGCCAGCAGCTTCAGCAGCTCCGACGCCACGTACTCCAGCTTGGCAACCCCGAGAGCGTCGCTGTTGGCGACGTTTTTCCGGTGTTTCTTGCCCCCCAGATGCGAACCAAACACAGAAGCCTTGGCAAACATCTTCCCGCACGCTGAACAGTACACGGAGCCGTCCTCCTGAGGCGAGCCGCTCTCGAGACGGCTCTCAAAGTCTGCCTCGATCTTCGCCAGCGACCGCTGCGGCGAGCTCAGGGGCTGGATTTTCACCCAGTACTCCCGCAGATACCCACAAAGCTCCTCCAGATACACAGAGTACAGCGGAGAGGACTTGTCGATGTTTGTGTCTGCGAACCGGGCCACCGCGTCGAGATACGTCGAGTACGACGGAATGCTGTCCACGTCAAAAGACTGTTTTCTGGGCAAATTCAGCCACGTTTTGTACGCATCGTTGAGGTCGAGAAACCGTCCAAACGACTCTTTTGGCGAGAAAAGCTTCGACAGCTTCAAGCCGGAACAGAACGAGCTCAAGACTCTCTTTCTTGTTTTTTTCTTGGGCCCTTCCTCCAACTCTGGCGTTTGTTGCTCTGCAGACCACATATCGAACTGTGTCTGCTCATCGCGGGCAAGCTGATTGCTGTTGATTCCCATGGCCGCCAGCTGCTCGTGTTTGCTGACGGTTTCGCGATAGAGGGCGTCGAACTGACTGAGGGAGGCGGGTTCGTTTCTGAGCAGGGCGAGCTCTGCGGTGTCGGACTCAAACAGTTTCGAGAGCTTTGCGCACTGCGTCTGGTATCTCTCAAGAAACCGGGCCACTTCGTGTTGCTGTGCGAGCGTCTGGCCGATCGGTCTCTTCTTTCCGCCAAGCACCCCGTGGTCTTTGGCTGAGCGGTAAACGTCTGGGTTTCTTGCAATTCTGTTTGCCACAGCGAGCTCGATTCTCTCGAGCTCCTCCAGCGCGGCACGTTCTTCTTCAACGATCATCACGAGCAGAGCGAGTGCCACAGATGACGATGAACTCCCACCGGTTTAGTCTAGGATAAACGGTGGGAAAAAAGTATTTACACGTGAAATATTTTTTTTTCAATATTTTTCAATCCAGCTTCAAACTTGTATACCGTTTTGACCAAGAAAACTGCACTTCTTGTCCCCCGCCGCCGCCATGGTCACAGCGTGAGTAAACATATCCGACTCTCGTCTCCCCCTCCTGTTTTCTCTCGCCCCATACTAACAACCCCCCGCCCCAGAGTCCTGTTTGTGCAAAATGCAACGCCCACAACCATCACAACGTTCCACGACCTGATATCCAACGAGCTGCCGCAATCGCTCGGACCGTGGAACTTTGAGCTCAAAATCTTCCTCAACAATAAGTTCTCGCGCCCAGCAAACATCGAGCCCGCCCAGGTCCCCAACAGATACCTGTACACGCTGCAGCTGTCGTATCTGAAGAACCAGTCCATCAGCATTATCAACAACACCAAGTCGATCGTCACCACGATCCCCAACTCGCAGCACGTGTTCCGCTCGATCGAAACGCAAACACCGTCGGCAGACACAGACGCGGCCGCCGCCACAGCCGACACGGACGGCGGCAGCAGCAGCAAAACAAACCGCGACAGAGAACGACTGCTCAACAAGAAGCTGCTCAAACACATCAAAAACGGCTGCTGTAATAACCTGAGTCTCGGCACAGACGAGAACTTTGACATGCTGCTCACCACGAAGCTCACGAGTCTCTGGACAGTCAAGCAGGTGATCAAGGGCGAAGGCGGCTACGGCTACATAATCAACGTCTCTGGGCTGAGTGACGAAGGCTCTCACGAAGGCGGGCCGCAAACAGACAAGTTCAAGCTTAGGACGAGCAATTGCTTCTTGCACGGCCAGTTTAAAGGTTTCCTCATCGAGATCGAGCATCTCGACAGTTCAGGCGACGCGGGAACCACCGACGATGCCGAAGCCAAGAATAACCTCATCATGAGATTCACAAAGAGCATCAACAAGATCAAGAGCTTGATCGAGTCGTACAAGTTCCCCGAGGGAGACCTCTGTTTCAACGTTCTCAGCGAGTCCAAGCTCGACTACTTGAGTGATCTGTGCCAACAGTACTGTGACGCTCTGCAGTTCTAGGAGGTGTAACACCATGTATAACTATCTAAATGAATAAAGTAAACGCACAAAATATCCATATTCCGTTCCAAACAGGGCTCAAACTTCCCTCAAGAATCCCTTTTCCCGTTCAATCCTGATCCTCACAGCCATTCTGCTCTGCTCGAGAACCTGGGCGCGGTCGTCGTCAGCCAGCAGGGCAGCATCGGCCCCAGAGTCGGCGTCGCTGTGGTCTGAGTACGTCTTGTCGATGCGCATCAGAGACAGCGACGGCTTGGCCCGCAGCGTTCTGCGTTCTCTTGTGGGCGAGGGATTGATGTTCTCGGCATTGATTCTGGAGACGGCGTGTTTGGTTGGCGACGCTGGCGGGGTGGTGCAGGTGTTGTGGTCGGCAGGCTGCAACATGTTGAGCCTGGACCGTTTGCTGTGGAGGACACGGGGTTGGGAGGCCGCTGCTGCGGCAGAGGCAACAGATGGCGCTGGCTTTACCGGCAGAATGTTTTTCTCCTTCGACTTGAGCGTTGCCTTGTAAATTCTGTCCACCTGGACGTGGAAGGCCAGTTTTTGCAGGTACGAGCGGATGATCTGTGCTCTATCGTCTTTGGAGAGGGCCGCAAGCGCGCCAAGCCGCGCACGGTGAGCCGCAAGGATGTCTATAAGAATGTCTCTTCTCACGGCGGGACTGACCTTGTGCTCTCTGTAGATGGCGGACCTGTTGACAAGCACATCGATGTACTCCTCGTCGGAGGATTCGGGGGTGAGGACGAGAAACTGGAAGTTTGGGACGTTGAACGAGGGCAGTTTGGAGAATTCTTTTGGCTGGCCGCTCAGAATGAGACTGGCTCTGAACTTGTTCTTTGTGTAGTCGATGAGGATCCGGTACGGGTCGCTGAGCAGGGTGGACTCGAAGAGCTGGATGTTGTAGACCGAGTCTAGTTTGTCGTTGATGATCACGTCGGAGCTGGCCACGAAAGCGGACTCCTCCAGCTCGAGCAGCGGGTTCTCGGGCAGCCAGTCGAAGTGGCAGGTTCCGAGCTCAGAGGACTTGAGGAAGGGGGCGAGGTTGTAGATCTTGAATCTCTGGAACATGTACAACAGAGACTTGATCTGGAGGTCGACCGAGTCTTCGTGGGCCCCGGTGAGGTACTTGGGGATGTTGACGGCCACCTCGCTGTGCGACCATAGAAAGCGGAACATGGTGGTTGAGGAGGTGGGGGGAGGGAGAGAGAGGTGGTAAGAAGCGAAAGAGGGAGTGTTGTGTTGTTTTGAGCGAGTGAGATTTTTCTGAAAGAGGAAGGTGTAAATAGGGTCGATCGACGCGTCGACAAAACAACTGCGCGCCGATCGACCCATAACCCCAGCTTGCTTGCGGCTCACCCATGCATTGCTGTCAGATTGGACACGCTGCACTCACGAGGCGTCCAATCTCCCGGCTGCTGCCAGTTTGCGGAGCTCCGGCCACAGAGTGGTGGTTGTCTGAGGGCACTTTTGTGCGCAAAGCTGTGTGCGCGCAACTGGTTGCCCCGCTGATCGGAACTTTGTTTCTCCGTCGGTCTCACCAGTCGTCTCGAATTTTCAAGAAAACGGAAAATTTCACACTGAAATATTTAAAGCGCGCAAACAAACCGTGGGGTTCTTTGCTCACAACCCAGCTACAACACAGCACACAAGATGGCAAAAGGCAACGTTCTGGTGGTTTCGAACCGAATTCCAGTGACAATCAAAAAGTCGGAGGCTGCCGACGGAGACAGCAACAAAACCAAGTATGAATACTCAATGTCGTCAGGCGGGCTGGTGACAGCACTACAGGGCCTCAAGAACCCGTTCCAATGGTACGGATGGCCCGGGCTATCGGTCGAGGACGCGGCCGGGAGGGCGACCGTGGAGTCGGACCTCAAGGAGAAGTTCAACTGCTACCCGATCTGGCTGAGCGACGAGATTGCAGACCTGCACTACAACGGGTTCAGCAACTCGATTCTGTGGCCGCTGTTCCACTACCACCCGGGAGAAATGAACTTTGACGAGCTGGCGTGGGCCGCGTACATTGAGGCGAACCGGATGTTTTGCGACACGATTCTCGAGAAAATCAAGGACGGCGACCTTGTCTGGGTGCACGACTACCATCTGATGCTGCTTCCATCGATGCTGCGGGAGCGGCTGGACGCCATTGGGTTTCACAAGGTGAAGATTGGGTTTTTCCTGCACACCCCGTTCCCATCGAGTGAGATTTACCGTATTTTGCCCGTGAGAAAGGAGATTCTCGAAGGTGTTTTGGGCTGCGACCTAATTGGGTTCCACACGTACGACTATGTCCGACACTTTCTGAGCAGTGTGGAGCGGATTTTGAAGGTTCCAACGAGTCCGCAGGGAATCAATTACCGCGACCGCGAGGTGGCTGTGAGTGCGAACCCGATCGGAATCGACGTGGACAAGTTTCTGAACGGTTTGCAGGAGCCTGCAGTTCAGCAGCGGATCCAGCAGTTGCACACGCGGTTTGGCTCGGACGTGAAGCTGATTGTGGGCGTGGACCGGCTCGATTACATCAAGGGTGTTCCGCAGAAGCTGCACGCGTTTGAGATTTTCCTCGAGAACCACCCGGAATGGATTGGCAAGGTTGTGCTGATCCAGATTGCTGTTCCGTCGCGCGGAGACGTGGAGGAGTATCAGTCTCTGCGTGCGACGGTGAACGAGCTTGTGGGTCGGATCAACGGCCGTTTTGGCACGGTGGAGTTTGTCCCGATCCATTTTCTGCACAAGTCGGTCAACTTCCAGGAGCTGATTTCTGTGTACGCAGCGAGCGAGATCTGCATTGTTTCGTCGACGCGGGACGGAATGAACCTGGTGAGCTACGAGTACATTGCGTGCCAGCAGGAGCGCAAGGGCTCGTTGATTTTGAGCGAGTTTGCGGGGGCTGCGCAGTCGCTGAACGGGGCGTTGGTGATCAATCCGTGGAACACGGAGGACCTGAGCGAGGCGATCTACGAGGGGCTTACGATGAGCGAGGAGAAGAAGGCGGGGAATTTCAACAAGATGTTCCGGTATATTCAGAAGTATACTGCGGGGTATTGGGGTGAGAATTTTGTGAAGGAGTTGACGAGGATATAAAAGTGGCGAACGCAGTGAGCCGCTTTTGCACGCGAGGTGTAGTCTCTGTTAGGAAATTTCTCGTATGGTAGTTGTATAGTGAACATGGATTTAGAAATGATGGACGACGAGCAAGCGACGAGCAAGTGAGGAGTGCGAGTAGTGAGTGAGGAGTGCGAGGAGTGCGAGAGTAACAAGAATAACGAGAACCAAAATATCAAGAATACGAGAATATCAAGAGTACGAGATTATGAGAATATCGAAAATCAAATACCAAAAACCAAGAGCAACGAACGACTCGCTTCGCTTGCTTCGCTGAATGCGCCTGCTTCGCTTGCTGAATACGCCTGCTAAATGATTCACTCGCCAAATGACTCGCTTCGCTCATCATTTAGCTCGCTCTCGCTCGTCGCCATTCGCGCCTGGCTGCAAAAATATTTTCTCAACACTCCACAATCATCACCTCCACCAGCAATCAGCTCCTTTCAACTATCGCCCCCTCCACGTGAACATTGACACCGCCTCGGCACCGCACGCTATTTCAATCTCTCGTGATTCCAATTTCAACCCCGCTGTTTCCAATTCCCGCACACCCTCTTCTCATTCCCTCGCCCCTCCCCCTCCCAAAACCTAACACGCATCGCCCTCGTGACCGAGTCGCCACATAGCCCAGCAACCATGGGCCAACTACTCTCGCAGCCAATCACAGAGAAAAACATCACGCTTGTTCAGCATGACCACATCTCCCACTCCATCGGAGAGATGCAGGGCTACCGACTCACAATGGAGGACGCCTACTGCGACATGAACGACACCATCGTCAAGGACGCCGACGCCGTCAAGGACACCGTCAAGGACACTCCGCCGGAATCAGAACCCTCGGAATCCGCACCCAACAACGCCTCCACCGCCCAGCACCTCAGAATCAACATCTACGGCGTCTTTGACGGCCACGGCGGGTCCAGCGCATCCAAATTCGTCAGCGAAAACCTCCCGTCGGTCCTGCGAAATGAGCTCATAGCACGCATAAACAGCCTCTCTCCAGAGCAATCACTCCAGCTAGCACAGAAAAAAGACATCCTACAGCTCATCAACTTCCCCCAGCTTCTCAAAACATCCTTCATGCGCTGCGACTCCATGTTCTACCACACCCAGGGAAACAACAGCGGGTCCACCGCAGTCGTGGTGCTCATTTTCCAAGGCTACATTTTCGTGGCCAACTCGGGCGACTCCCGGTGCATTCTCAGCGCAAACGGAGCCACAAAAGCTCTCTCGTTCGACCACAAGCCGAAAAACCTGGGAGAACTCATGAGAATCCACAACGACGGCGGCTACGTCTCCTCCAACAGAGTCAATTCCATCCTGGCTCTCAGCAGAGCGTTCGGCGACTTCACTTTCAAGATGCACAACAACAATAACCAGTCCAGACGGTTGCTCGTCAAGGTGAACCCAAAGGTGAAGTTCACGCCCCCTGAGGAGTACCAGGTCACTGCCGAACCCGACATCCTCATCCGCAACATGCTGCCCACAGACGAGTTCCTCGTGATTGCGTGCGACGGAATCTGGGACTGCTACAAGTCACACGAGCTCGTGAATCTCATACGTCACCAGCTGTCTCTAGGTAAGAAACTGCCAGAGATTAATGAGCTCATCCTAGACAATTGTATCAACATGGCCAACACTATCACGGGAATCGGTTTCGACAACATGACTCTGATAATAGTGGCTCTTCATGAGTCTTTTGGGGATTTGAATAGTTGGTACTCTTCTATCAAGACCAGAATTCTGGACGAAAAGTTCGGAAAGCTGACGAGCAAGTGATAGCTAGCGACCATCACGGAGCCGAGTGCAAGCCACGCCTACATCAATCATCCCAGCATCCATTCGTTCAAATAGGAATACAAGTCGACCAAAGCTAATGCTCACTTTGCTCGCGATTATCTTGGTATATAGTAACTGTTGGTTCTCAGTATTATCTCGTGTCTTGCACCGGTCATGTACCTTGCTGCACGCAAACTTCACCAATCTCACCGGTCATATTCTACGATCCATTAAGTAGATTCTGTAAATACCTGGTACAACTCGTGTTCGCCCTCACTTACCCTCAATTTTCTCCAACACTCTCATCATCGACTTCTCTCCGTAATTCACTCCGTACGACTCCACCAGTCGCAACTCTCCTTTCAGCCACATCTTTAAAACCTTGGCCCGCTGAACATCGCCCAGTCTCGACGTCGGCAGATTGTCAACACCTACAAACGAAACAATGTCAATCACCAGTCCAAAGTTGTTCAAAACCTGGTTCACAATCAGAGGAACCAACGAGCTCAGATGGCTGCTCGAACGAGCAGTCTCCACGACCAAAACCACATAATTTCCAGCCTTGAACACACAGCTTTTGATGATGCTTGGTCTCCTGCTGCTGCTGCTGCTACCGCTGCTGCTGCTGTTGCCACTGTTGCTGCCACTTCCTCCGCTACCTGCGCTGCCGCCGCTCTTCGCACTGACGGCTCTCCCAAGACCGCCGTTTGCAGGAAACAGCCGCTCCACGGCAGCCTCAATGTCTCGGACAAAAAACTGCATCCCCAAAACCTCGAAAGTCTCCTCGATCTTCCCCAGAACGTACAGCAACTGTAGGTCCACCAGGGCGCCGTTATTGAGCGTTTTGGAAACATTGTGCAAAAACCCAAAATCGCCCGTGCGCAGGTAGTTGAGATCCTGGTTCCAGTTCTTGATCTTGGACCGGAACTGCATGCGGTCGAAATCATCGGTAGCAGCGGTCTCACAGAAGTCCGAAACCGTCGACTCAGAACACACCCAGATCTCGCCAAACTCGCCAACACGGCAGATCTCGAGCGTCTCCGGATTCACGATCGCCAGCTGCGTGTTGACGGGAACAATCCCGCTGTCCTGGAGGTGGATCGCGTTCGGAGAGTCGTGCGGGTTCACGAGCGAAACGTAGCCCTGCGACAGCGCAAGTGGGTCCAGCCACAGCTCGACGGGAGCAAACGACAGGTACGACCGCAGCGAGATCATCGGGTTGTAAATGTGATGGTAGACGTTTGAAACAGACAGCGCAGAGAGGTCTGACAGCTGCAGGTGCTTCAGAAACCTTTGCACCAGCGCGCTGGACGGCCGGTCCTCCCAGCCAACCATGAGGTTTTTGAGGTTTGAAAGGTCGCATTTTTTAGGCTCTGGGCTCTCAATCGCGTGCTCCAACATCCGCTCCGTCACAAAGGCGTTCTCGATCTTGTATCTGTCGAGACTCGTGTACAGCGACGCAGCAGAGATGGCGTAGTCCACGGGAGAGTACAGATAGGTGGTTGTTCCGAGATACACCCCGAGAACCATGGCCTGGAGGAAACCGAGCCCAGAGCAGTGTCTGACGCACCCGAGCAGCGGCTTGAGACTGCTGATTTGACACGTTTCCTTGAGGTTTTTGCACATCGCGAGCAGGTTTGCGTGTGTCATCTTGGCCCCCGAGTACTGGTGGTCGCTGGTCCACGAGATCCACACCAGACAGTCTGGAACGCTTTTCTTGCGTGCACAGAACTGAGCCATCTTGGAGTACATGGTTTTGGCCGACAGCACCGCTTTCGTGTGTTTGGAGGTGTTTCTGTACTTTGGTAGCACAACGCGACTCTGGGCCGCAACCGTCTTGAGCTTGGGGCTCACAGGCTTGTTCTTGAGCATCGTCTCCACCTCGTTGTTCACAAAGATCGCCGACACCTTGTAGTCGCGCACGATGCTAACCAGACACGCAGCGTCCTCGTCGAGCCTGGTCGGGTCGATCGGCGGCAGCATTATCACCACGAAGCCCGCGAGCCAGCACGCATACAGCGCAATGATCACCTCCTCCGAGAGCGAGTACATGAGCACCACGTGGTCGCCCGGAGCAAGGTTCTTCTTCTCAAGAATGTACGAGCAGACGGCAAACACACGGGCCTCGAACTTCTTCCACGACAGAGGTCTCGTCTCTTTGATGCTGGTTCGGTCGATCGACGCGTATGCCATCTCGTCGGGCTGTTTCGACGCACGCAGCTTGAACAGCTCCAACACCGTCCCAAAGTCGGTCAACGTCAGGTTCGTGCGGTCGTCCACACACGTCTCGCGCAGGTCCAGCCCGGAGTATTGCAGCTCCGCGTAGCTGAGCGCCTCGGCACGTGCCTGCGACGAGTACGGCGACCAAACACCGCCCAGAACGTCGTCTCCGCGCGACACCGCGCTCATCGAGCTCTCAAAGTTCATCTTCACATACACGGACGCAATCTTGCCCTCCATGAACCGCCGCCGACACAGCATGTTGGCGATCTCAAGCCGGCCGCTACGCGGCGTGCGCGGGAGCACGTCGGGCGCAGTGATCAGCACGCAGTAGAGCCGCACGTTCTGGGTCTTTTCGAGGATCTTGATGGCCCGTGTGGCAACGTCGTCCAGCAGGCCTCTGTCGAGCCGCGTAGCAGGGTTTGAGCTCGCAGCGGTGATGCTTGCCACAGCCGCCGGCGACTCGATCACCACGACGGGAACGTAGTCCTTGTGGATCCGAATGTTGAAGAAAGAGCAGTCTGAAACCTCGCTGATGTTTCTTGCGAGCGTGCGCACGAGGTGGCTGGAGTAGTGATAGCGGTAAACAGCACCAGTCCCAGCAGTAGCTTCGCCGCCTTTAGCACGGTCAAACCAAGTCACCTTCTGGCTGATTCTGTCCTCGTACAACCCCAGCACGTAAACCTTTCCATTGTACGTAAAGCCTAGCAGACCTGTGCGAACAAACTTGAGGTTCAAAATGCCCTCGTAGTCTGAGCATTCCGCCTGGAAAACCGTCTGTGTCGCCTCGGCGAGCCCCCAGAACCCGCCAGAAATGCAGTGCGAGTCGACCCAGATCTCACCAACCTCCATGCTTGCGCTCAGCAGCCGGGTCTCAGGGTTCACGACCGCAAGCGTCGCGTCCGGCAGCGGGTAGCCAAACGCACCGACCCGGATGTACTTGGACGACTCTCCGTGGTCGGAGAACGTGGATCCCGGCGGCGGCCGGTCGCTCACCACCTTGACGGTGTTGGTTGTCAGCGAGGCCTTGTCAATAAGCACCTCCGAGAGCCGCTCGTTGTCGTCGTTGTCGTCGAAAGCGTCGCTCGGAAGGTCGTCTGTCAACGGCTTGTGAAAAACACACCCCAGGTTCTCCTCGTTTCCGACCCAGTCCCGCATCGAAACGACCGCGCCACCGTGCTCGTTGAGCGAAAGGATTGGTGCGATCGCGCGCCGCGGGCTCTTGTGGCCCAGCGGCCGGAACCAGCGGTCGCTCAGCATGTCATTGAACTCACAGTCGACAATCACCGTGTTGATCAAACACCACTTGACGCAAGAGAGATCCACCTTGATCTTCTTGTTGAACGTGCGGGTCATCTGTGGAAACGCCTGGTAGTTGTATGCCACCTGTTTGAGAGTCAGGTAGTCCGACAGAATCACCGACACCCGGTACTTGGAGATCACGTTCGCAAACAGCCCTGCCACCTCCGCCGACCGCTGCGACGTCCAGACCAGCATGTTTCCCGTAAACACCGTGAACAGCGCCGAGTAGATCAGTCCGATCGACTCCCGCGTGTCCAGTGTGCCCAGAAAAACGTTCCGCGACCGGCTAAACTTGATATCGGACCGAACAAACGTCTTGGAGTCGTAGTCGGGCATGCTCGTGAGGATGGAAAGTAGAGACTTCATCTGGTGCATTATCGTGCGGTGCGAAATCACCACGCCCCGTAGCTCCCCGATCGAGCTCTTGGAGTACTCGATGTACGCCAGGTCGCTGATTTTCATCGCGGGCGGGTCCAGCTGCTTCGACGTGGATTGGAAAAGACCCATGTCTGTCGTGCGCCAGACGTCCATCCCTTTTGGCCACAGACTCGCTTTCGAGCCGTGCGTCTGCTTCTCAAAGTGTTTGTACACCGAGTCCGACATCAGACACAGGTGCGACTGCGTGTCTGTCATCATCCGAACAAGATCCTTGACCGGCAGCCCGCTGTTCATCGGAACCGCCACCGTTCCCGACAGAAAACACCCATACAGGGCAACCACAAAGTCAATAACCTCCGTGTTCTGGTAGATCAGACACACCCGGTCGCCCGGGTACAACGCCGCCTTATTCTTGATCTTCTGGGCAATCTTCTCCGCACGTAGATATAGCTTTTCCCACGAAATTGACTGCGATTCCTTCCCCTTGGCGTCCACCAGCAGAATCGCCGTCTCTTTCTTGTACGTAGACCCGCGGTGCCGCAAAATGCTCGGCAGGTTCTCGAACGCGCTCTCGGCGACTTCCTCCACGTTTCTCGGATCCAGCGGCTTTTGAAGGTCCTTTGCCGTCTCTGGAACAGCGATTCCGTCGTGGGTCTTGTCCAGTCCGTAGTAGTAGTCCTCGTCGTAGTTAAATGGCTGACTCAGAACAAGACTCTCGCTGTTGTCCTCGCGCAGCGACGAGCCCGTCTTGGACACAGAATCGTACTCTCCCGCACCTTCAGACGGGTTCGGCGTCGACACCGACGTCGACGTGCTCACCGTGCTCGTCGTCTTGGTCAGGGGAACCTTCGGAGCAGATGCCGTCGACGAAGACGTTGCCGACAACGAGCCGGGAGTCGGCACGGCCCCTGAAGAGCCTGCAACCCCTGAAACAGCTCCCGCACTCGCCACAGATTCCACAATCTCCTGCCGTTTTTTTATGTACCCTTTCTCGGTCAGATACCCGTCCTGGAACTCTGCAATCAGCCGGAGCAGCTGCTCCTCAGTGGACTGCGGACAGTTCCGCGGTATAGTGAAGTCCATCATATTTGCGCCAGTGAATAGAGCGGTGCACAGCCATGGATCCAGCGGTCAGAACGAACAATGTTTGCTTGACTGAGTGCAATGGATCTCGATACTATCTCTATTTTTATCCATACACGGTTTTTTGTCATTGCGGGAAGAAATATTTGTGTACACATGATTAGTGGTGCAAGGATTTATAGTCTGGCTCGCCCCGGTTTCTTCTTCCCCGTTTCTGCTCCAAATTTTGCCGCACGTCTCGCTCGACAGCACCAGCACTTGTTTGCGCTGCCAACCCACGCAATTTAACTCCTTCACCATGGTCAAGATACACTGTCTTGCCGACGTTTGCCTGATCCCAGTAAGTGAAGTTTCACGGAACACAGCTGAGAATTTTAACTAACCTAGCCTAGATCGGAACCGCCACTCCGTCAGTGTCGGACTACGTGACCGCCGTCGAGAAAGTTGTGAGAGAAAGCGGACTCAAGAGCACGCTACACAGTGCTGGAACCACCATCGAGGGCGAGTGGTCTGAAGTGATGGACCTCATCGGACAGTTGCACGAAAAAGTGCACTCCATGGGTGTTTTCAGAGTCCAGAGCGACATCAGAGTCGGCACCAGAACCGACAAATCCCAGACAGCCGAGGACAAGGTCAATGTCGTTGAGGAGAAGCTGAAGAAACTCAATTGAGATGATCAGTCTATTTACGGAAACTAAGTATTTTTCAGGAAATGAGCTGAGCCAGTACTGAATGTGTACCGTCCAAGTACAATGCTAGTTTTTGGTTGTACGATCTGTCGTTACAACACGCAGTCATACATGTATATCTATACACCTCGTAATTACGTGCAGTTACGGCACACACCGCCCGGGGATTTTACGTGTGAACATGTTGTGATTTGACGGAAAAGTCACAGCATGGATTCAGGAATTGCCGTTGGCCTGATACAAATTCTTCTATGGTGTCGCAAGAAAACCGCTATAACAGGCTTCTGTCGGTGCAAATTAATGTCCTGCGACGAACCCTTTGGATTCTTTGTCAAGCGTGACGGCACAGATTTGTTGTAGTTGTCACGCCGTCTGGTCAGATGACGCCTTTTTACCTGCCGGATACGTTTTTTTTCCAAAGTGTGCCTGGGCAGAGGAGAAGATTGCGGCAGTAGCAAAGACAAAGTTGAGCAGCAAGTTTAAGACTGAATAAGCCAAGGAGATCTTCCCTGTTTTCCGGAAAATGGGGGCTCATTCGAATGGCACTTCCAAGTATGGTGCAAACAGATAACCCGTGCCGTCACTCGAAGAAACAATGGGTACCTGCTCATCAAAATGGGGCAGCATGTTTTTTCAGGCGGTGAAATTTTTCACCGGAAATCTGGAAAAAAAAATGCGGGGAGAAATTTTTCACTTCCTCGGAGTGCACGATTAGATCATATTCTCCATTTTCTATTAGTCAAGTAAAGTAAGTATACACACACAGTGAGCGCTACAAGTTTCCGATAACAACCGACTTGATGACAGTGTAATCATCGATACCGTACTTGGAACCCTCTCTGCCAAATCCGGACCAGCCAACACCACCGAATGGCAGAGAAGCCTCAGTAATGGCACCAGAGTTGGCACCAACCATACCTGTGTTGAGAGCTTCGCCAACTCTGAACACTCTGGCGTAGTCCTTAGAGAAGAAGTAGCCTGCCAGACCGTACTCGGTATCGTTAGCGAGCTCAATCACCTCTTCCTCGGTCTTGAACTTGATTAGCGGAACGAGAGGACCAAAAGTCTCCTCGGTGTTGACGGCTGCTGTCTTTGGAACATCGCTCAGCACAGTCAGCTGGTGGAAGTTAGGACCAAGCGAGGTCTCCACTTGTCCACCGGCAAGAACCTTGGCGCCCTTGCTGACGGCGTCGTTGATGTGCGAGGTCACTTTGGCAACTGCTCTGTCGTGGATCAGCGGACCGTGAGTGGTTTCTGGAGCAAGACCGTGGCCCAACTTGAGCTTGTTCACAGCCTCGACAAGTTTCTTGGAGAACTCGTCGTAAACTCCCTCTTGGATGTAGAGTCTGTTGGCACACACGCAGGTCTGGCCAGACTGTCTGAGCTTGCAAGCAATCGCACCCTGGACGGCAAGGTCGATGTCGGCGTCGTCAAAGACAATGAATGGAGCGTTTCCACCAAGTTCGAACGAAATCTTCTTGAGCGTCGACGCAGACTGGCCCATGAGCAGTTTTCCCACGCCGGTGGAACCTGTGAAAGAAATCTTCTTGATCAGCGGCGACTGGCACAGCAGAGTTCCAACCTCTTTGGTTCTCTCCTGGTCCACAGGGACCACGTTGACCAGACCTTTAGGGAAACCGGCTTGCTCCGCGAGAGCAGCAACCGCGAGCGCAGAAAGCGGCGTCTCGGTGGCAGGCTTGATCACGGCTGTGCAGCCGGCCGCAATCGCAGCACCGAGTTTTCTCGTGATCATGGCAGCAGGGAAGTTCCATGGCGTGAGGATACCGACAACACCAATTGGCTGCTTGTACGAGATAATTCTCTTGGAAAGGTCTGCGGACGGGATGTTGTCTCCGTAGATTCTAGGAGCCTCCTCGGAGAACCACTCGAAGAACGAGGCGGCGTACTTGACCTCACCTCTCGAGTCAGCGAGGGCCTTACCGTTTTCGATGGTGACGATCTTGGACAAGTCCTCAGCGTTCTCGGTCATAAGATTGAACAGCTTTCTCAGCAGGTTTGCTCTGTCTCTTCCCGAGGTTTCTTTCTTGAATTTTTCAAAAGCAGTCTTGGCATCCTTGACCGATTGCTCCACAATCTCGAGCGGGGTGTTCACCACCTCGAGCAGTTTCTCGCCAGTGGCAGGGTCCTCCACGACAAAAGTGCTATCTGCGGTGGTGATCCACTCGCCGTTGACGAACGCACCGGTCTTGACGAGACTGGCGTTCTTGATGCCGTATTTCTCCGCAAACTTGTTGATCTCCGACTGCGAGGACATTGTAACTATTTGGTAGCTGATCACACGAACGCTACCAAACCCCACCATCCGCTGCTGCAGGGCAGCTTGCTGTGTATTTATAGGCCCATTTGGTAAAATCCCTCATGCTCCCGCAGCGCCCCAGCGACAGTGTGGCATCCGCGGGCGGGTAGACAGACCCGCTAAGCTGGGGCGGATGGTCTATCGACTCTTTGGGAAGTACCCGCTAGCTAGCGGCTCAGTCGGGAGCGGGAAAGTGGAAAAAAAAATTCTTCTCGAGGATGCGTCGATCGACGCTCAAAGAGACAGAACCGCCGCGGCTGTCCCGCGCTTGCCTAAACAGGTAATTCCACTTTTTTCCGCGACGGTTGCGCAGCCCGGACCCAATGTTGCTCGATAATGAAAAAAATCTCCAATCAGTCATCTGTATATATATGTATCTGAAAATTTTTCCATCTTGACTGTCCTTGCACTGTCACTTTCTTCTGATTCACACCTATCATCATACATACAATTACAAAATGTCGAAAGGTAAAGTTTGTTTGGCTTACTCCGGAGGATTGGACACCTCTGTGATTCTCGCATGGCTCTTGGAACAAGGCTACGAAGTTGTGTGCTTCATGGCCAACATTGGCCAAGAAGAGGACTTTGAAGCTGCCGAGAAGAAGGCTCTTGCGATTGGTGCTACCAAGTACGTCTGTGTCGACGTTAGAAAGGAGTTCGTTGAGGACGTCCTGTTCCCTGCTGTCCAGGTGAACGCCATCTACGAGAACGTTTATCTGCTCGGTACCTCGCTGGCCAGACCTGTGATCGCCAAGGCCCAGATCGACGTGGCCGAGAAGGAGGGCTGTTTCGCTGTCTCGCACGGTTGCACCGGTAAGGGTAACGACCAGGTGAGATTCGAGCTTTCTTTCTACGCTCTCAAGCCAGACGTTCAGGTGATTGCTCCATGGAGAGACCCAGAGTTCTTCGAGAGATTTGCCGGTAGAAAGGACCTGCTCGAGTACGCTGCGCAAAAGGGCATTCCTGTCACACAGACCAAGGCTAAGCCATGGTCCACCGACGAGAACATGGCTCACATCTCCTTCGAGGCTGGTATTCTGGAGGACCCAGACACCACTCCTCCAAAGGACATGTGGAAGCTGACTGTTGATCCTACCGACGCCCCAGACGCTCCAGAAGACTTCACCGTCGTTTTCGAGAAGGGTGTCCCTGTTAAGCTCATTCTCGCTGACGGAAAGGAGATTACCGAGCCTGTCGAGCTCTTCATCACCGCCAACGCTATCGCCAGAAGAAACGGTGTGGGCAGAATCGACATTGTTGAGAACAGATTCATCGGTATCAAGTCCAGAGGCTGTTACGAGACCCCAGGTCTTACCCTGCTGAGAACCACCCACGTTGACCTCGAGGGTCTCACTCTCGACAGAGAGGTCAGAGCCATCAGAGATGGTTTCGTGACCCCATCCTACTCTAAGTTGCTCTACAACGGTATGTACTTCACTCCGGAGTGCGAGTACGTCAGATCTATGATCGCTCCTTCGCAGAAGACCGTCAACGGTGTGGTCAGAGCCAGATGCTACAAGGGTTCTCTCTCTATTCTTGGTAGATCTTCCTCGACCGAGAAGCTGTACGATGCCACTGAGTCGTCCATGGATGAGCTGACTGGCTTCCAGCCTCAGGAGGCCACTGGATTCATTGCTGTCCAGGCCATCAGAATCAAGAAGTACGGTGAGAAGGCCAGAGAGGATGGTGCTCCGCTCACTTTGTAGATTTTTCTTTCTGTTACCCTACCGTTCATAATAAATTAATTATTTTCTGTCATTTCTGCGCGCGTGTCTGTTCTGGCGCTTGAGGAGAAGTCCAAAAAAAAAAAAGCTGGCTAACCAAAAAAAAAAAAAGCGTTGGAAAAATAAAGGCAAATAAGTTGCAGGCCAGCCAAAGCAAAGTGCCAAAGCCCAGCGAAACGGTCTTTGACAAGATTTGCACCGGTTTTACCCACGAGATTTTGCTACCCCAGGACACTCGACTAGAAAATCTAGCAGTCTGCAGCAAATAGAGTACAGACATTATAGAAATACGTGGGTACAAGCAGGACTTGAACTGGTATTATTTGGAGGTTTGGCACACAAAATTGAGCGAAAATGACGGAAAGAGGCCCCGACCAATGGTTCGAAGACATCAAAAACTGCAAGGCGTTGCCGGAAAACGACATGAAACAGCTTTGTGAGAAGGTCAAGGACCTTTTAATGGAGGAATCCAATATCCAGCCGGTGCGTTCGCCGGTGACGGTGTGTGGAGATATCCATGGCCAGTTTCACGACCTGTTGGAATTGTTCAAGATTGCCGGAGGATTCCCCACAGGAACCAGTCTGAGCACTAATTACATTTTTCTGGGAGACTATGTCGATAGGGGGTATTTCTCGCTGGAAACGTTCACGCTGCTCATGATTCTCAAGGTGAAGTATCCACAACACATCACACTCGTGAGAGGAAACCACGAGTCAAGACAGATCACTCAGGTGTACGGGTTCTACGAGGAATGTCTCAACAAGTACGGGTCCACGATGGTGTGGAAGTATTGCTGCCAGGTGTTTGACTTTCTGACCTTGAGCGCCATAATAGATGGCAAGATTCTGTGCATCCACGGCGGTCTCTCGCCGGAAATCAGAATGCTCGACCAAATCAGAGTGCTCAGCAGAGCGCAGGAGGTGCCCCATGAGGGCGGGTTCTGCGATCTCGTGTGGTCGGACCCGGACAATGTGGACACATGGGCCATCTCTCCAAGAGGTGCCGGCTGGCTGTTTGGTGCCAAGGTGGCAAGAGAGTTCAATCACATCAACAACCTGCAATTGATTGCCAGAGCGCACCAGCTGGTGATGGAAGGATTTAGATACCACTTTCCAGACAAGGACGTGGTGACGGTGTGGTCTGCGCCAAACTACTGCTACCGTTGCGGTAATGTGGCGAGTGTGATGAAGGTTGACGACAGTCTGAATGTGAATTTCCAGATTTTCAGCGCTGTTCCGGACGACACCTTGAAGATTAATCCATCCAAGACCCAGAAAAATGGTAACGAATACTTTTTATGATTCTTGTCTTCTTTTGTACTTTACGACTGTTTGATGAATTCTTTATTGTGATTTAGGTTTATCTTCCATATGTTTGACTCAAGGATTGGTAGTTCGAGTAGGTGTGGCGCGGGTGGCGGTGCTAAGTCTCAGGTTTTTTTGCTCCTCAACTGGGTGGATCCAGACTGGTTTGAAGTACACGCTGTTGAAGTTTAGGAATGTCGGTCCAGTGCAGCAAAACATTCACGTTTGAGACCCGAGCTGCCATCGTTGGCTGCCATTCACCGCCAATTACGGAAATCTACGCCTGACCATTTCCTCTTCCTCGCTGCTTCTTAGAGGCTTTTCGCCCGTTCTCAGGCTGTGCAATTGCGGATTTTGGGAGGGGAATTTCGCTCAAAACAAACAAATCAGATTTATTTAATGCGGTATGTATTAACCACACAAGATTACAGCACTTATTTCTGAGTCTGCGACAACTAAACACAACTGTGTCGACTGCTTCACACGCTCCATTGCTCAATTTTTCAGAGGTGACCGCACATTTCAAGCAGAACCGCGATTTGTGTCATACAAAACCAGCATTAATTTGATGGCAATGTCGCCATCAGCAGACTATTCAGCATTGTCGGGCAACTCTAGCAGCCTCGATGAAAGCTCACATACAGATGGGGACTTTTTGAAGCACCGGATACTCAAATCAGACAGCAATGGCGACTCGGAAATAACCGGAAAACCACCAAAGGCGAGCTCAGGAAAGTATCCGACTTATAGACCTGGGAACCGAGTCCGGTCGCCATTATTTATTCCGCTGCAAAACCGGCTAGAGACATTGGCTGTTTTCTTACACAGCAGCTCGCTCGTGGTTTTGCCGTTCTTCTTTTTCTTCTTCTGGTGTTTCCCGGTTCTTTGGCCGTTTATGCTGGTGTACACCTTCGGCTTCTTTTTATGGGATAAGACTCCGTCCAATGGAAGAGCTCTTTCCAGATACTCGCCTTATATGAGAAGTTTGAAGATCTTCAAGTACTTCGCCAGCTACTTCCCTGTTGCATTCCACAAAACGACCGAGCTACAGCCCACGTTCTCGGCTCAGGAGGTGGAGCTGGAGGTTTTCAGTGTTCCAAGACTCGTGAGACTGCTTCTGCCGTTGGCGTTTCTGTCACTGTTGCATCGGTACGGACTCGTGAGCAAAAAAAAAATATTAACCACCAAACAGATCAAGACAGGACCAAGGTACATTTTTGGATACCACCCTCACGGCGTGATTGCCATGGGTGTCACGGCTGGTCTCACCGTGGACGGTGCAAACTTTAGTCAGTTATTCCCTGGAATTACAGTCTTTGTCACAACGCTCGTCAATCAATTTCAGCTGCCTTTCTACAGAGACTACCTCATGAGTCTGGGCGTCACCGCGGTCACCAAGAGAAACATCTCCTCGCTACTCAAACAGGACCAGAGTCTGGTCATAGTAGTGGGCGGTGCAACAGAAAGTCTCCTTGCCAAACCGGGACTCAATTCTATCGTGCTCAATAGAAGGAAAGGATTTGTCAAAATGGCGCTGGAAGCCTGTGGCAAAAGCCAGAGCGGAGAAAGAAAAGACGGTGGAGACGACATCTGTCTCGTCCCAATGTACGCGTTCGGCGAGAATAACATTTACGATGTGTTTTACACGAACGATACAGACCTCTCTGCTAACGATGACGGCCAAATCAAAAAGACGCTCAAGTGGTTTCAGCTTTGGCTCAAGAAAAATGTCGGATTCACCCTTCCAATCATCATTTCCAGAGGAATTTTCAACTACGATTTTGGACTTTTGCCTTACAGAAGATCGATAGACGTTGTCGTCGGCTCTCCAATACCCATCAAAAGATTTGATGGACTGAAACCTGAAGATAGCATTACCCAGGAAGAAATAAACCACTATCACGGATTGTACGTTGACGCTCTGAAAAAACTGTTTTACCAGCACAAGGAAAAATATATGACTGAGTGGGATCGTGACTTGGAGATTGTGGAATGATTTGTTAGCGATTGATCCAAAATTTTTCTTTTCTCCAATGACTGGGACTCATTCATTCTCCTTATGACATATCCTGATATCTTCTTCTATCTTCTTTTCCGAAGACACATTCACCTCTCAAGTCTGTCAAATTGTACAGATCCTCCTTTGTATTGACTTGTTACCAAGCTAACTTTGTTTCACTAATGATTACGCTTTCAAGTATAGTGTAGGTTGTTGAGTTCACACCTTTACACCGGTTCTCTAATTAAAAAAGTAAAGCAAGGCTGTGCAAAGAATTAGAAGGCTGTGTAATTGCATCAGTCCCGTGCATCATGTCCCGTGACCAGATTACTGGTTGGTCAAATCACAGATACGACAGTCCCTTGAAATGTGTATGACAGAGAACGCGTAGAGGTCATGATTCAAGTTGGTGCTTGTTACTATACTGAAAAAGCATGTATTGAGTTAACTCCTCCATTTTAAAAACATACATTTTTGAAAACATTCAGTGACACTCAGAAATTATTCCATTTTTGTGCTAGGCTGGACATCCTTACGGTGTGAGACAGTTCCCAGTTTGAAGACAAAATAGGTGAGCACCAATACTAGTGTTGCTGGTTTATTTTTTCGGGATCATACTGCCAAGATTACCTTGAAGCCACCTTCCGCAAAAAGCTCGTTCTCAATCCTTGCTGCATTACACCATTGAGCCATTTGATTTGATTCGCCCCTTGTGGAATGGTCTTCGAGTAATGTTGGAAACAAAAGCAATCGGACTCCTACCCCAGATCATCATGCAGGCGATATCGCTAAAGACTTCAATGTCAAAAAAAACAACTCATGGCTTATCTACTAATGAAAAGGTACATGCTGCCCTGTCTCGGGTTGCTAAAAAAAAGCATTGAATTTTCGATTGATGGGTCAGCTGCAAGAAAAATAGAAATGAGACTTCGCTACCATCACAACACCAGCCGTGAGGTAATCGAGAATGATATAGTAGCCTACATAGAACAGGACCAAGTGCATCAGTATGGAGATCACAAAACTTGCTAATCACTAAAATATAAAGACTTCGAGCTCAAAAGCAAGACCTTGTTTGGTGCGTAGTCACTCGTTTTGACTGAAGATAATACTGCCACATATTTCTACGTATGATCTCTTTTATGTCACGCTTCCATATAAAGTCGGAAAGAATCAACAACAACACGTATGTGTGCATACGATTCGAACTCTTCCCAACTCAGTTCGGAGGTTCGAACAACATCTTCCTTCTGTCGTTGTAAGATGCCAGCCCAAGCTATTGTTGACCCCGATTGTTAAATCGAAATCTTTTCGAGAAGTCAGTTTGTGGCGTGAAGATCAATATTCTTTCTCCCGTATCAAAAAATTGTCCACTTACGACACTTCTTCGAAAAGTTGAGATGAAATTGACTGGAATTATTGACACTGTGAAGCTCTGAATCAGTATGCAGAATCATTTAGTGGGTCCAGTATTTACTTGAGTAAACAGCAGTATCACGCTCAACAAAATCGTGTCGTGTTGAGTGTAAACGTGGTCACGGACGTGTTTCGTAAATGCTAGAACCACTATATGGAGGGTACTGATACCCCCTCATATAGTATATGTATTTTTTATATAAATTAGGAGTTGAGCAAATGAGTACTCGAATAGGTATTCATTATGAGCGTTAGCGTTAAGATCTTGGGTTTTAGTAATGAGGGCTTCTATTCCCCTAATACTGTAGTACATGTGTCGAAAACGGGCATACTTCATGTGAAGATATAGACTGTCTGATGAATCGACACACATTTCAGAGAAACTGTCACATGTTTGATTCAAAAAAAAAAGAGTTCAACAACTACAGGAAAGTACAGGAACACATTTTTCTCAAATTTTTCTACTTACAGTTGAGGAAACACATCAAACTGCTAGGAGAAAATTGACCTCTTTTCATAGTTATAAAAAAGGATTAAAATATTTCAACTAGTTTTGGGTAATAGAGTGGAGAAAGCACTGTGAAAGAAGATAATGCAGTAGCCAACTGTTGAAGTTTATCCAGTCTTAATGTAACCTTCTTTATCTTGAGATATAATAGAAGTGTAATTATTTCTTTAACCCCTAAAATTATGGTTTGGTAAATTTCCAACTAATGGGAATATACCTCTCCTTATAAAACAATATTTAATTACTAATCATACCGGACTCAATTCCCTAGTTATCGGGATGTATGTCCGGTCTTTCTGGCCTTATCGGTAGAAGAGTTCATCACTTTCAACATAACACAATATCTTGAGCTAAACCATTTTCAACACCAACTAGAAAAGTAGCTCGATTATTTGTGAACTAAACAAGATGAACAGGAACTGAAGTAATTGAGCGCTTTTCTCAAAGTGTGCGAATACCAAAATTTAAGAATGTCAAAAAATAAACTTATTGGACGCCGTAGTAACAGCGTCAGTGCCAAAATCATAAGTATTGAGTTCATAAGTGTTCACCTTGATCACCTATTGAGGCAACCACACTTTTTGCTAAAGATTTGAGTTTCAGACTCAAAACAGAAAGAAAGAATTTTGACCCCTTCTATAGTAATCAAGGGAACAGGCTAATTAGTCATGCTGTTCAAACAATTATTCCAACTTAATCCTCAAATATGACAATGGCTTAAGCCAAAACCTCTCGACACCAAGTAAATTCATCGGGGCATTTTATTGGAGAGACCGTCTCAGCTTGTAAAATTGCTCATCAGGTGAACTTCCCATAAGGAGTAGCTTGATATCAGCATGCTTAGCTCTACTGTGATTAAGATGAGAAGCTAATCCCAGGCAGCGGTGTATCATCCAAAAATCACCGGCATTACCTGCGTGACCTCTGGAACTTTGAGCATCTGCCAGATTGATTTTTTCTTAAAAGACCCACTGGCCAACACCATCTACTCAGCTTCTATAGTCAATGAGATCTCTATAATCATTGGACAACATGAACACATATTCTGAATTGGACCTTTTGGTCTCTTCATCTTCTGCCAAATCAGCATCAGCAGGCCTTGCCAACCACTGGTTTCGTGCTTTCGTGCTTTCAAGTATTTGCATTTTGATTGATTCGGCGTCTGGATAGCCACTTATTCCCAGCTATAGATGATGAAAAGTTTCAAAGTTTCCCTGATGTACGTCAAAACAAGCTTTGCTGCGCTAGAGTGAAATTTTGGTGGCTCTGTAGGTGGTGAGCAAATTGAGAAACATAGCTAATATTAGTGAAGTAATACACTTCAACAAGTAAACCTATCACAAGAAATGACTCTTCAATTCTTTCGATTATCAATAAATTATCAGCCTAGACAGCCACAACCTCCTAATTCTATACAGAGGGGTCATGACTTCCTTAAGATCTTCTTTATTTTTCATGTTTTTCTATACTTGAAAATAATCAATCATTTTGAATCATCATGAATACTACTATGAATGTGACCACTAGGATTAACCAGCTTCAGCAAGTGAAAAGATACATATGGGGCAAATTCAAGTATTGGAGTGGCGGGACAAAATACTGAAGTAGGCAGACTGATCAAGAGTTTGCACGGTCTCGAAATAATTTTATTGTGCTGCAACAGCATGATTGCGTCCTCATTGATTGATGCCGGTTTCAACGTCCTCTTTACACGTCTACGTCCTTTTGGGGAACGCCTACCTGTCTTTGTATGCCACACACTATGTTGCCGAGTTGCTGCTCATGTCTGCTTATGTCTCCGAAGCGTAAGGTATTTCACTCCATGATATCATTTAAGTATGTTGAGTGATGTTTAGCTTGGGCTACCATTGAGTAGTCAAAGTCATCTTTGACAATAATCCCTTCACAATATCAATCATCTTGGAATAAAACAAAGATTCCCATCAAGAAAATTTCAAACGCTCCGCACTATGAGACTAAAAAACGAAGTTTAGACTAAGCACTTCGAAGTTGGTTACCAAACAAATATTGGTGTATAAAGGGATGCTTAATTACTTTATTTGCTCATTACCCATTGCAAAAAAAAAACTGAAGGGCTGGAAAATAGATTGTTGTTATCTTAAAACATGAACACCCAAGCTAGAATTGCCCCACCTCATAACGCATAACAGCAAACTGGCATTTCTGAATAAGTGGCATGCAAACTGAGGATTTTTGGTTTCACGTTACGTTCCTCAGGAAAACAAACCTTGTAGTCGCCGCATCAAGTCAGACTATGCCCTTCCACTTTAGCCCCGAGCCCACTTAGATAGATTCTGGAGCAAATCTAAACACCACGCTAGTGCTGAATGCTAACGCGACTAGTCAGTATCACAGCAAAATATAAGATTTGTTTTGATAATAACACGGAACGTCCCAATATTGCGTGTTCTATATTCTTTGACTTAGTAGATACATTCATCAAGAAGCTGACTACCAGTCAAATGCTTTCTGCCAAACATGTGCTGAGAAACCTGTGTGGTAAAATTAATCTACCCGTCCTTTGTAGACAAAACGAGTGTTTTCAAGCCGGTAAGGAGTGCAGATGTAAGAGCCGGTGTTACCAAATCAAGAAGATTTGGATCGAAACATGTGTTCATGCCATCGAAAGGTCCAGCAAGTTGTAAAACCAATGGCCAACTACCTTCGCTACCACTGAATCTCTGCACATAGCTGTGGCCAGTACGGCAGAAGACATGGAGTAGATCTAAAATTGAAATTGTTCTTTCATGGTAGATATACTAATTGATAATTTATGACGCCATAATTGCACTGACTTCACACCCTCACATCCATATGAGAGTTCCAGAATATTGTTTGAAAGTCAAGATATAGTCTCGTGTAAAAACATGAGCATGGTCCAGTTTTGTAAAGATTGAAAATTAGTGTGCAAAGGGTAAAAATTTCCCCTCTAGATCGTATCTCATATGAAAGTAATACTAAAGAAAATACTATGAGACATATAACATATAGCCTTTGAAAAATGTCGAGCTGTCGAAAAGAATTGAACAGAGTTTAACAATGAGAAAAATTGTTCAAGCCATGGCAGGAAGTTAGAGGGATTTTTGCACTACTATCATTGTATTTGAGCGATCTAGCTAAGAGATTTGCAGGTCAATTTTTTAACCAATATCGCAATTGCTGTAATGTTTGAGCTTCCCTGTACCTGTTTGTTATGCCTGTAGCTCATGTCGAAGTATACACTTCAACAACAACCATATCTTGAGCTATATATAAATCACTCTTAACATCTTTGTTTTACAGAAAGACGAAACTGAACGATCCAGAGTGTCTTGTATATAGCATTCAGAGTTGATGTTGTCTTGTTTCCCTGATCTAGACCTCCAGCATGTGGTGAAATTGCAACTTGTGATTAAACCTTAGCTTGACCTTCCAATATCACACCAAGGTCACTTAAGGTATTCATTGAGAGTAAGTTAGTTAATTCAAAATACATTTTTACCTAAATGATCACGGTAGTGTTTTAAAAAGTAAAACTATCATGACGAAAGGATCTCAGCTTTGGTATATATAATAATTTGAATAAATAAGTAAAAAGTGAAGGTATTCAAGACATGGTGCTTAAAAAAAAAGAAAAACATTCTCATGTGCCCAATAAGAATTGAGAAGAATCGAACAATATCTACAGTGGCTTGCGCTTTGCTTGGCAATCTTGTGCTTTCAAAAAAAAAACTTTTTTCTTCAATGGTCAGACGACCAAAGAATCTGCCGCAAAAATGTGATAGTTGTCCAAAAATGGTGCCTCAGCTGAAAAGTTGAAAAAACTTAAAACCTCAAAATTTGCCTTCATATTCTTCTGTTTTCTGGCAAGTTCAAAAGATGATATTTGCTGTTAGTCAAAAACTGAAGCCTCACTGTTGAACTATGTCCAATTCTCTTTAGACACTTTATAGTTTGTGAAACTATATGTCGATATATCTGACAGTATTCTCTTCAGTCTCTATACTTTATATAAGATATTATCCAAAGAGTAACTAATACTTTTTTTTTATATAGTAAAGTTCAGTCTTTGTGAAAAAACAATGGTACCCACACTTACACCTTACCATGTTTTGAGCTAATTAACTCACTTCAAACAAACCAGTGTTCTGTCTCCGCCATCAACATTTTTGATAAATTGTATATTTCATCAGCACACCATGTTTCAATCAAAAGTCACCACCGATTTTGACAAATGGTTTGGACTGTTGGAGTGGACAATCCTAGTTTGGAGATTCATGTTCATGTTGATAAACAAATGTTCCGTTCAAGTGAAGAAACAAGAAACAATATTTCAGATAAAGAAAAGCTAAAGGGATTAAAGACTTCTCTACACAAAATTTGAAGGTTGAACTTGTTCAACCACCTGGAGTGACAAGCCCTCACTCCCAAGATCATAATCACAATTTTTTGACTATATAAAGTGACCCAATCCTGAGTAGTCAAGACATGTAGAATCACATGATGGATTGATGTACTTCATTCAACGTGCACGTCCCAGGAAAATTGGTCAGATTTATATCAGTCATTATCTCAATATCGACTTTAGCAACTGCAGACAATTTCTCGTTACAACCGTCACATAATGGAATGGTATCTTAGTCTGATATGTGAATACTTTTCTAGATTGATGTACAGCAAAAAGACCGCATACATGATCTAAAGGATCTGGTATGTTCAAATTGAATAGTTAAGACACTATTTTCTGTTGCTTTTCTTATTGTTGAGCGTCCTATTATTAAGTCGCTCTGTATGAAAGTGTTGAGATTAATTTAGCTTAAGATGTTCTGTACTCAATTCGCTCGATATAGAAGAGAAAGTCTCTTCCTCTTTTATAGGACAAGATATATATTTCAAAAAAGTGGGGAAAATACCATTGATATACATTAGACATTGCTTACGGTTCATTTTTTTCTGGAGAGAATTCAACACTTATACTACCCCCAGATCTGCTGAAACACCTTTGTAATCCAAATCAACTTTTTTTCATGAAAGCATGCAATCAAGGCATGCAACCAATGCTATTCTCTTGTTTGGGTGAGCTTTGTTCACAATCCCGGAGTTACAAAAAATCAAACGTTTTCATCAAACACCCGGTATTCGTCCTTTATTGTGTGAGCATGATGTTTTCTTGTCACAATGTCTATCTAGAGAGTTTTTGATGAGATGCTTTCAGTTTTTCACAACATTTCAGAGTACCATATAAGAATGTTGAGCTCAACAAAAGCTCATATGGAACATAGGGCTGCTTGTGAGAAAAAGTGTTCGACAAACCCACATATGGCTTTTGCAAAGTATCAAGCGCACAACGAAAATTGAAAAAAAAGCTCAACAAAGACTTTTCACTCTGGGATTTTTACTTTTTCGAGCAGTCATGGTCAAAATAGTTGAGGTCATTGGTAGTTCTCTATTTCGAAAGGAAAAGAATTGCTGAGAGTGATTCGGTTAGCTCAAGATATAAGTTCGGAACGATGAGTATTTCAAGAAGTGATTTTCTAAGTTCTTATGATAACAAAGGCATGCAAAAAACTTTACTGTTTTCGCCTGTCTAACATGTGAAGTTTTGGTGATTCTTCTCCAAGTGAAGATGAACGATGCCGTGAGATTGTAAACCATTCAAAGGTGGTTTTTGGACAAAGCTAACACAGTATGTGGTGGATTTGCCGAATAAGCAAAATCATAAGTACAATAGTGAATGGCACATGCCACTTTTTTTCAAATCAACTTTTCATTTGTCGACATCGTGCTAAGATATCATCTTCGAGCCAGCCCTCTGTGGACCATTCTTAACATTGTAGATAGTGAATGTGCCAAGATCCAGCAATGTACATCACATCAACTTGAGCATCAATCATTCATGGAGTTCAATACTGATCTTTCCAGTGACAAAAAGACCCAAGAATGGAACATCTTATCTAGCCATACTATGGTTTGCCCAAGTACTGGCAAGCACTGGGAGCTTTGTTGTTTGATTTACTATAGAATAATTAGTTTTTCTACACTCCACAGCACTATACTCAAAAATTATTTAGTTTTGCCAATTTTCTTTGAACGCTCGACATTTTTCAAACACTATATTGCTATGTACCATAGTAGTTCTGCAAAAAGGAAAAGTTTGTACCTCTCTATATAGTGTTACAGAGTGTGATGAAGTCCCACGATCTGTTGTCTCAAACTCACTCCCTGATCCTGTGGTTTGGCAACAATTGAATTTGTAAAAAATAAGCACATTATCAAGCTCCCTGATAACAGTCCTTGTGTTTGAAAATGCATTAATAAGCGTTGATAGTGAAAAGAGTACATTAAAATACTTCAACACACTATAGCCAAAACTAGCTCAATTTCAACAAGAAAAGTGCCTCAATCATGATTGTCGAAGTTTGGGATAATTCTCTTACTGAGCTTCCCAGAGAGCACAATTTTTACCCTGCCGAAGGAGCCTAATCGCTTCATCACTTTATTTGATGAGTGACAAACCAAAAATGATTCAAATGACCATACTTTGGCTTCCTTCACTTCACGAGTGAATCTGTACGAACCACTGTGGGCCAAGTTTTCAATGTAATCATTACTATCTCAGCTCTAAACTCCTGAGCTACTGCTCAATGCAAAGACAGTCAGCTTTCTTTATCCGCGTTATGATGGCTCCCTCCAAAACATATATGAATTTTCAACAATTCCAATCAAGATCTCTTCTAATTTTGTTTTCTGGCAGCTATTTGAAAAAGAAAGACAGAATCAGCCATTCTTTGTGTAAGAGTCATTGTTTTCACAAAACGGCTGATTCTGTCTCCTATAAACCAATGGTAAAGGATCCGCTGATTACTAGCATTTTCTTGGAATTACTTTCCGCCCTTATGCCCATTGACTGTTTGCTTGTATTCAGTCTCACTAAGTGCAGGGAAATAAACTTTGAGTTTACTTTTCTCTGGCAGTCGGTGAGTCGTCAGGTTATGTGGCTTTCTCTTGATTCTTGACAAAGTAATCATGGTCAACTAAATATTTCGAGAAATAATAACCTAATGATACAGTTGTTGAAGTATATTACTTCATAATGTGATCCTCCACACCCTGACTAGTCAGGGTTGGGTCATGCTATACAGTCAAGGGTTATGTGACTGTGGTCTTAAGAGTGAAGACTTTTCACTCCAGAGGTTGAACTTGGTCAACCTCCCAATTCTATATAAAGGGGTCTTTATCCCCTTTACCTTTTCTTTATCTTTTATATTTTCCCTCTTCCTTTTCTTGAAGAAAACATTTAATATTTTGTGTACCAAGATGAACATAAACCCCCAGGCTAGAATTGCCAAACTCCAACAACAGTAAATAAATATCATGATCACTTCAAGTAAGCAAGACTTTGTACTATATAAACTTCTATTGAGAGCGCAGCTTGGTTTTAATCCTTCTATAGAAGAAATGATTGATAGTGAGGAATGCACATTGTGAAAGTCAGTACTTCAACAGTTGAACAACGAGGTCCTTTTATTTAATCACTCTTGGCAAACTGATGTAACAATGTGATCCATCGTTGTTGAAGTGATGCATTTGAGAAAACTTTTTTCGCGCTGATGTATTTTTGATTTTTAACGCTACTTTCTCTTGCACTCTACACAAGTGAGGCACATTGTTCTACTCTGTCCAATTTTCCATGGACGCTCGGCACTTCATAAAAATTATATATAGATTTATCTGACAGTTTTTGCTAATAAGAAAACCAATACCCACATATAATATTTTTAATTCTTCACAAAACACAACCGTGTTCACGTTAGCACGCAACCATATTTTAAGCTAACCAAATTAAGACCAATCCCAACAGAAATTCGCTATTTTGAGGCCTGAACTAAATTTCAAGTTTATCTCACTTATTTATTTTTCAAGTTATCACTTGTCAAGCTCAAGTTGAAGACGATAGAAGAAAACAAAGGAGAAAGAGGGTCAATCCCCTTTGATGAGTCAATCGTTTGCCATTGGATCAGTTTATCAATTTTTATTTCAAACAGCTAGGACGATAAGTATTCATGAAAATTAGGTGGTCTCCCACTTTTAGTTGCTTACAGATAATGATGAATATTCAGAGTCTCGAAATGTGCCTTTTCATGTCGGAACAAGTCTCGAATATTGGTTCTCGGAAAATGGGGTACTTCAAAAAATCTCAATGAAGTCTCATTGTTGAAGTTGGGCAATTCTAGTGGCTGTAATTTCAGCATTATTCATAATCATCCAAAATAACAAACGTTCTCTTCAAGTAAAGGAAAAGGAAATTATAAAGGACAAGGAAAGACTAAAGGGCATGAAGACTCCTTGATATCAAACTCGGAGGTTGAGCACATTCAACATCCTAGAGGGAACAGTCATCACTCATAAGACCGCACACAAATTCTTGACTGTACAGAGTGTTCTTACCCTATCTAATGAAAGTTTCATGATCATATTATATGAAGTATATTTTTTAAGCATGGTGAACCATCCAAAATCTCTTGTCTCAAACCTCCAAATACTGTAGTTTGAGAACAGCCAATCCTGTATAGCGTAGGTGCTCAACAAACTCTCTGATCTCTTCCGTTCTTGTTTGAAATTATCCAAATAAATGTTGATAGTAAGGAGAGTGTAGTGTAGAAGATGTTTCTCCAACACACCATAGCTAGTACCAATTCAATCTTAAAAATTAGAGAATTCAGCGGCGAAATAGGCGGACTAATCAAATTCACGACCTGTTGTGTTCATTAGCATTACATTTCAATAATTCTGTCTGTAAGACATACACACTGAGATACTATATGCGTGAAAGCTTCTTATTTCATATGTAGCATGGGATTTGAAGATTCAGTGGAAAAACACATATTGTTCCTTATAGTTCTTGGAACATAACCATTAAAGAAATTGAAATGTCCGGAACTGTCAATTAATGATTTTTGAGTACGTTGGAAGTTAATCAAATTTGACAAGTTTAGGTTGTTGAGCTCATTTGCTACTCTTTGGTGACAATATACTCAAATGCTGCAGCACCGCAGATAAGCTATGGCAGGACTTTCAGACAAACAAAAATTGAGTGAAGGATTCCTTGATTTGGGAGTTGTTGGATTCAGCACGCTCAACAGAAGTATAAAGTGATTGTTATTTGTCTATGCTGTGGTAAAAGCATAGAGCTTCAGTCGAAGAACTAGCTGTTGGGAATGTTGTCAAGAACAACTCAAATCAGCTACCAGCATGCTCTCATATACGTTGAGGTTGGGCAACTTCAACTCGGACATTCATGGTTCTACCAAATTAATATGGATAGTTTTCAAAGTTTTCTTGCATTGTTTCTGTACAACTCCATTACTTCATAGTGTGATTCTGCATACTCTGACTAGTCAAGGTAAGGTCACGCTATACATTCAAGAGTTTGTGACTGTGGTCTTGGAAGTGAAGACCGTTCACTCCAGGAGGTTGAACATGTTCAGCCTCCAAATTCTATTTGAATGGGTCTTTGTCCCTTTACCTTTATCTTTTATACTATTCCTTTTCCTCTCCTCTACTTGAAAAAAACATTTACCATCTTTTTCTGTCAACATAAACATGAATCTCCAAGCTAGAGTTTTCCAACTCCAACAGCTTCAACGATATACAAGTTTGTCCAAGTAGTAGTTCTCAAAATAATTGTTTTTTTGGCTAACTGCCGATAAACTAGGATTTCAATAAAGCGTGATTGTACTTCAGATCCTGACTAGAGGCATTTACTCTGTTTCAAGTCACAATATGATATGCAACTCAACAGTGTCACTTGAGGTTGAAAAAGTTCAATATGGTGAAGTATCGATTTTTGCAAATTGATACTACACCTGTTCCAGTCTAAATAAGACATCATGATTTCTTCCAAACATTATTACAACCATTCTTTGAAGTGAATCAATTTGTCTCTTTGCATTCCGTGTCTACGAGGAAGTTTCAAAAACTTGTAAAAAATAATATCATATATATCTAAATATCATATTTTGGAAAAAGTTGATGCTTTTTATGTGAGGTGAAAGATCGTGAAAGCAAGGAAAAACGTTTTTTGTTAGTCATTTGAGTAGTTTGTTTGTTAATACATGTATAGATCATTTTTGCCAATCTCTTACAAGATTGTCACACCAGACCAAAGATGCTCAGGGAGAAAATGAAAAGCTTGGCCAAAATAAAATATGAAGCATTTTAGATCAAGAGAATGAAGCAAAATCGTCTGTGTCGAATTGATATACTTCATAATGTGGTCATACATACTTTGGTCAGTCGGGATTGTGATCATGTTACAGAGCCACATTCAAGGGTTTGTATGTGATCTTATGAGCAAAGGCTTTTTCCTCTAGGATGCTAAATTTGTTTAATCTCTAAATTTCATATGGAAGGGGTCTTCACCCACTTCAGCTTTTTTTAATGTTTTGTATTTCCTACGTTGAGTGGGATTGTGACTGCCCATCTTTAGCACAATAACACTCAGCTTATCGGGATGGGTTCCGTCCTTCAATAATCTAATGTTGTTGACTTTTTTTCTAGGGATTGAACACTTTTTGTTTTCTAAGGACTGCATGTATCAGATAATATCTCGAGAGTCTGAAATCACACACATAAAGCTGATGGAAATTGGTGGACTCTTTTACATAGTAGTCAATACATAGGCCAGGATTTTCAAACAATTCTCTTAAATCTCTCCACCTAACAACAGCTCGAGCCATTATCCCTGAACACAATGATTAGACCACTTGAACATGCAGGTGATAGCATTCTTTCTACACAATGTTATATTCGTATGTCTATCTTGTTGCCACACATCTTGGATATATAGGTGAATTTTTTAATCTTCCGGAAATTCTGAAAGAAAACGGATATATTGAATTATTCTTGACTGAATTTCAACAGCCATCTCAATTAATTGGGAGTTCACTTAGCTTTTAAAGAAATAATATCAAGTTTGACTGAAGTACAAGCGATATGTACCGTAAAGAACACGAAATAAAAAGTTTGAGCCCCTCATGTGATTTTTCAAAGTGTAAAAAAGATGTTCATGTTGAGAGTTAGTTGGTTAGCTAAAGATATGGTTCTTGTTATTGCGAGTGAGTTGGGTTGCTTGAGATTTGGTGTTAAAGTGCATACTTCATGAGACAATCCTAGACACTTTGACTAATCAGGGTTAGGTCACGTCACGTTATACAGCCAAGAACTTGTCATTGTGGTCTTGGAAGTGATGAATTTTCACTCCAGAGGCTTGAACTTTTTCAACCTCCAAATTTCATATCAAAGAGTCTTTACGCCCTTTAGCTTTTCTTAATCTTCTATAATTTACTTTTTACTTTTGGTTGAAGATAACATTTGGATACTTCAACATATAGTCTTCTCAAAGTGTCAAACGTCCAAAGAGAATTGGACAAAATTGAACTCTTGTTCAAGTGTTGCAAAATTTTGCCTTCCACACTGAACAATCGTACTCACTTCTTTAAACAAATTTGTCTGTTTCCAAACTATGCAATGAATCAGTTTGTGATAAGATGGTCAATAAGTACACAACACTTCATAATACCATATGAGAAGTTGAAGTTTTTTTGTGCCAAAAGTTTTATGGTGTACACAGGCACCATTTTCGAGTGAAATAAACCCTGTCAGATACAACTACTTATAGTTTTACGAAAATGTCAAAAAAATCGGAACTTGGTTTTTTTTTTTAAAAGTTGAATCAAAACCAGAAACGCTCATAATCACTTCGGTAGATTATTGCGAGGAGTGTCAGTGAGACGACTTTAGTAATTCAACACCTTCAGTTGCAACTTTGCATTTTTTCACATAAATGTTCTACTCTTGTGGGACTGGTAGCTATGCCTCGAGTCAGGAAGTAGACTAAAAGAAGAGAGTATGAAAAGTAACTCAACAGGACCAATTCAAGCACCAACCAATCGATCCTTGCTGAAATTGATTATTTGGCAGATAACACTCGGCACCTTGCTGCGTGACCGGTAAGTATGGCATGCTTGCGGCAAAATTTCCATACTTAATTGAATTTTTTTCATTTTTGACTGAGTATTCATGACCAACTAGATCAAATGTAGCACTACAACTGTTCGTGATTTTCTCAACTTATCATGAGTTTATGAAAAACAGTAACCAGTTAGAGGGAATAAGCAATTTTTTTAAACCAACATGCACAGGGTTTGCAACCTGAACTCCGCGCATAAGTAAGCAGGTTGGTAGCAAAAAGAGATCCGCATGAAAAAACGATATATCAATACTCTGGAAGGTGTCAATTTTTCGAAATAAATTGGCAAAGATTCAGCACACACATCCCCAACATATGGATGTATAGGTCAAGGGTAGGTTTGAGCACGTGTCGGTATCTGAATCCGCGGGTCTGTTTCAGTTATTGAGATGACCATTGAATTTCGTACATGAAACGGGATACTAAGGGCCTTTTTATTTTTTTCAAAAAGTCAATTGTTTAACTAAATATTTAACAGAACCTTGACAATTCATTCAGATTTAGACTCTTTACTGAGAACTCGAAAACATCAATGATTTTTTGGTTTTCAATATAAAGTTTTTGAAGAGGTGACCTCTTAGCTAAAATTTTTTGGGATGGTAATTATACCATTTGATTGTGCACAGCTATGCCTTCTTGCTACGTTGGTTGCAATCATTCATCATCGACAATGAAAGTCATTATTTTTGAAGACCCAGGTCCGTTGTTTTTGGGGAAAAAACCAGATTGTGATCAAAGTGTAGATGAATCAATTATAGTTCAAGACAGTATTGTTCCTCAAAAGAAAGAACCGGATCGTAGACGCCCTAGCCATGGTTGGCAGGGCTCATCATGATAGACACAAATAAGCACTCTTTCTTCAAGAATGATTTTTTTTCCTTTCAGTCTTTGGGGTACTATCATCAGTCAGCATGCTCTTTCTTTATCATTGCCCATTTCTTTAATTATATTGGATTTTGGTAGATTATTTTTATGAAGAGAAGTACTTTCACACATCAAGTTACACGAAGAGGAGTTTCACTGATTCTCTGATTGATGAAATTTTTTTCGACAAGATATATATGGTTGTGTGTTATTGCGGTCACGTAGTGTGTCACAAAGGCTGAATTTACTCTATAAAGTGTACTGATACTACTGGTTTATAGTTTCTTTTCATGTACTTTCTAGATATGAGAAAGAAGTTGGAGAAAAATACCTTCAACTCCTGAGTATCATAAGCCCAGAGAAAATTAAACAGCATAGAAGCTGACTTGTTGAAATTTTTAATTATCGACTGAGTACTGATGCTCGATTGGCAATGTTTGTGTGTGTAATGTAATAATAGCAAGTGAGTATTTTCTTTTCTTTGCCGGAAGTGAGTATTTCTATCTGTCACATTATTTTCTATTGACAAATGAGTTTACAGTTTTGAAGTGATTTTGAGCATTTAAATCTTTCTATCTCAAATTTATAGTAAGGTGATAGCGAACAACTTCGCTAACGAAAAGACTTCCTTCTGTGAACAAAGAAAAAACTTTAACAATAATTCACAAGCTATAAAGCCATCATCAGGAATAATACCTATCATTGTATTCAAAAATAATAAGTTGATCTTGAGCTCAAAAACTAAAGGGTTCTGGATCAGCTACTTAAGAATCATACTTTCATCCTAACCGGAAACTTCCGTTTTGATAACTCTTCGATTGTGACATTTGCTTGACAAGTTCGATAACAGCAATTTTACAAAAATGGCCTTGCAGTACTTTGTGGTGACAAAATTTCTGTAGACTGGCCGGTCTCTATGTGTTCCGAAGAGAGTGCCTTAGCTTACTATTGAACTTCTTATCTGTCAGTGCAATCACAATCATTATCCGCACTCGGCTTCGCTGGTTGAGGAATTGCAGAGTTTCAAATGAGTTTGTAAAGGTTCCAACAACCAACACTCTGAAATTTCGATTGGAGGACATCAAGAACTAATTTCCCATTTCTGCTCCTTAAAATTCAAAGAAGAAAGCCGTGGCCATTGGATCGCGATCACTTGATTTGGCCAAAGATGTCTTCACAGGTTTTCTGGTGAGCTTCAAAGGTCAGAAATTCGGTTGTAAGGTCGACATTAGTTTGCACATCAAGTCTTATTGAGTATTGTAAATTTCCCGAATCAAACGACAGTAGTTTTCAAGCTCTTTTTAAAAAATACAATAGAATTTGGTCTCTACCATGCGGTGATAATGTTGGAGCTTGGCAATTCTAACGTGGACATTGATTTTGTTCCTCATCCCTTCAAACGTTATTTGCGATTGGAATTGAGTAGATGAAGAGAATTAGCACTCTTTCATATACCAATATTGCATCGATGATCAACCTCGGAGGTCTTAGTCTGAACTCTGTTGAAAATCCCATACTGATCATATAATGATCATATAATGAGAGAAGAGCATTAAATAATTTGAGTTTAGTTGGATATATTTCTTTAGTGCCGAGCGATTTATATTTTCCTTATGAGAAAAATTTGTTTTGTTTTGAAATGGTCAATAAGAGGGCACAATTTTCAAAGATAATACTTTGGCAACTTGGTAGTAGCTTAGGCTAAAATCCCTCTATATGTTTAAGTGAAACGCTTCAACAATCAGTGAATGACATATGTGTAAAAAAATGTGGCTTTTATTCTCAATATAATTTCTTGATGTGTAGATATAGCACAAGATTCAGTCCTAGTTAACTTGAGACAAGGTTGCCTGTAAATGCGAGCTCGCTTGTGTTCTGTGAAGACTGAAAACTACTATACAAAGAGTGCTAGTTTCCCTTCAAATAGTATCTAAAACATGAATTAAAATTGAAGAAACCACTGCCAGTTATATCAACATATAGCCATACAAAGGGAATTGGACAGTACAAAAAAACATGAATTAGTTCAAAAGCATTTTAAGGGGATAAATTCCACCATTGAGATCGCATTTTGTTTTGGCTAAACTGATGATCCCCGTATGCTTTACCAGTGGCTCTGCTAGTTATTCTATGACGCCTGTGTGTAACCTAAGCTACAAAATCGTATTGCTGGCACTCACATTGACCACCTAATCAAGTACTTCTCTCTCACATGTTTCTCACAAATAAAACACTATAAAAAAGTCTAGTATTCCTGGATATGGTGCTTTAACATCCAAGAAACCCGACCGTGACCACGATTGCACATATTAAACATAACACAACACGGTGTTAATGAGCGTGTTGTTGTCATGGTCACTCACTCAGCCATTTCTTGAGCTAATCAAATCATCCTTCATCAATCTAGTGAATGTTCTTTGTTTCACCGTTGTTGAAGTATATTACTTCATAATGTGACCTTACACTAGTCAGGGTTAGGTCATGCTATACAGTCAAGGGTTATGTGACTGTGGTCTTGGGAGTGAAGACTTTTCACTCCAGAGGTTGAACTTGGTCAACCTCCAAATTCTATATAAAGGGGTCTTTATCCCCTTTACCTTTTCTTTATCTTTTATACTTTCCTTTTTCTTGACTGGAAGAAAACATTTATTATTTTGTGATCATGAATACTACTATGAATGCCACTGCTAGGATTGCCCAACTGCAACAACCGTAATGTTTCTTTCTATCCCAACTGTATAAGAAGGAGGAATGAAACTTTCTCCAAACGCTCTCTGTCTGGTGCCTCAGAAACTTGATAGGATTATAACCTCAGCGCAAGTGTTCATAAAATTATTTTGCTAATTCAACACTTTGCTGCAAAAACCGATTTCGAATTAGTTGCGCATTTGTGTCATATAGTACCGGCGATAATTTTTTGAGCTCGTCTCAAACTAGAGCAGTTTATTTTGAGGCAGATCAAGAACTAAACCGTCCACTCCACGTGAGTATGGTCTAGCTTCGAACCAGTCACAAAAACTTAGCGAAAGTCTCTATTATGGCTGCTGTCGTTGAAAATGAAAATGGCGGCAGCGACACCAAAAAATAGCATTTGCTTTCGAATGGTCAACAAAACAACGAAGACTGAGCCCTGAATCGTTGTACGTCACAATGTTTCTTTTACGCCTCTGACCAATATCAACGTCGGTATATATTTTGAGCGTGACATTTCTATAGCAGGTTTGTGATCCATTCAAAGTCGGTTTTAGCAGATGAGCCACCATGTTGATTTAAAAATGGCAAACTACTCAAGTGATCATGATCTGGCGTAACCAAGGCGATCCAGTATGAAATAGTGGAATGAGCTTTATCTTTGTCTGACACGAGTATCGATTGATCTTAAAGTGGAGGAACAGTATCAGTGTTGGAGTTGGGCAATCCTAGCAGTGGCATTCATAGTAGTATTCATGATCACAAAATAATAAATGTTTTTTTTCTTCAAGTAAAGAAAAAGGAAAATATAAAAGATAAAGAAAAGGTAAAGGGAATAAAGACCCCTTTATATAGAATTTGGAGGTTGAACAGATTCAACAACCTAGAGTGAAAAACTCTTCACTCTTAAGACCACAGTCACAAACCCTTGACTGTGTAACGTGATCACAACCCTGACTAGTCAAAGTATGTAAGATCACATTATGAAGTATAATACTTCAACAATCAGTAGCGGAGGGTGACAAGTCCAGGCCTAAATTTACAGGAGCAACGGGATTATAGTCTGTCCTCTGCTCACCGTGAAACATATGTCGGTTGTACCGCTGGAGCCAGAGGAAATCTTTATTAGGCTCCGGAGTGATCTCTATACCAAGAAAATACATGCTAAGACTGGAATCGCTCACCCTGAGCGTAGAATCTAGAGTATTTTGGCATAAGACACAAGCATGTGTGATTGGAAGTGAGGAGCTAATATTTCACACAATGTGGCACAAACTTGTGCGATCTGGTGTCAGGACTGACGTACGATTAGATCCCGTATTCAAAGATAGCCTTCATAAAGCCAGCTTCAGATAAAACCGTATCAATTTTTTTCTTCCAGCATTAAAGACCATGAAGCAAGGCAATTGTGGAGGCAGCAGACTTTGCCCACTTGGCCTTCAATCTCATATACTAAGGACAGACGCATGTATTCTTCTTCAAGAAGGTAGTCATTCAAAAAGCGGTCGTCTCAACCATATGGTAAAGAACAAAGAGAAATTTCCACGATGCTGTTGAAGTATTATAGTTCATAATGAGATCCTACACACATTGAGTATCCAGGGTTGTGATCTTGTTCCACAATCAAGCGTTCGTAATCGTGATCTTGGGAATGAAGACTTTTCTCACCCCTAAGTTGTTGCAACGCTCCCATGTTCATACCCTGAATGAGGAGGTCTTTCTTTCCTTTAGTTTTTTTTAGGCATTTGAATTTTTCTTTTTTCCTTCCCTTGAAGAACACATCAACTACTTTGAATAACCATGTTTGTTACCATGTATGCCACTAGGATTGCCGAACTCCACGTCTGAACAACGCTCACACCTCTGACAATTGATGATCTGATTTTACCTCAACGATGACCGGAGGCATTTGATAGTGATAACAGAGTATTTCCAAGGTGCGACAAAGTGTATGCTCCGGACAATGATATGTTTCCCGGGAGAGCCATCAAGACAAATGGGAAAATAAGGTCCTCCCTGAAGACTTGAGTCTTTTTCCCGAGTCTTTTTCAGTACGAGACTCCTCAATTCAAGAAGTCTTGGAAAATGACTCACCAAAAGAAAGACTCTTCGGAACCGATTGACCATCCTCTTTTGCCCCATCTCGTGGTTTATAGGAAGTCTTGTGGCAGTACCGCCAGGACTAGAGAAATATACGCACTAAGATTGAGAGACTCTTTGAACAAATACTGCTACTTGACAAGTTGTTAATATGTAGTCCTCGGTGTAAGTGCATGATTATTTTGTTAATTTCTGTCTCATTCATTCTTTATGAACGCTTCAGATTTTTCAAAGACTACGTGTTGACATGTCTGAGTGAATCCTTTGGTTCCTATCCCAAAAATAAGTTAGTATATACAGGGAATCTATCATTATCCTTTACATAATAGTCTCAACCTTCACGAAGTACGACCGTGCCACGTTTACACACAACCATATCCTGAGGCAAATCACTCTCAACAGATTTCTCCCACAAAGGAATCATAAATGTCACATGTATCTTACCCAAGTGCTACCTGCGGCCAAATCACTGGCAGAACTGATTATCGACCTTTTGTCCACACTTTTCTGGAGGAAGACAAATTGGCAATCTTTACTGGATTTAGCATAGGAAGCAGAAAAGTGACAAAAAAAATTCTTCTTTGATCAAAGTTCTCCCGAAAAATCTTTTCTTGGAATTCTGTAGTTTTTTTTCCAGCATAAATCTGTTACAAATGAGCATTTGTTTGTTCAGCAGTGTCACGAACCCGTTATTGCGTATGCCACAAACGCCATACAGTAGTAGTCTTCAACATCCTCCACGTACTGTAAAAAATATCCAGATTTTAACCAAACAATACTTTGAAAACTCGATTAATTTGAAAAAAAAATCGTATTTTTCCGCTCAACTTTGATGCAGCTGACATTAATGAGTGGGCTCGTCACAAAACAAGGACTTACTTTGATTATTTAGGATCGTCTTTACGCATGGCGAGCAACCATCATACAAACTTTTGCTATGTGTTAGCTTGAGCTAAAAATAAAAAAATGCGTAAACCCGGAATCGAACCGGGGGCCCAACGATGGCAACGTTGGATTTTACCACTAAACCATTTACGCTTTTCATGTGAATCTAAGGCAACGTGGGCACTACGTTTATAATTGAAGTTCACTATTAACTCGCATGATAAACGATGCCAAGTTTCTATTTGATAGCAGCCCCAATACAAAAAACAGGTCATATTTGCCAATCTGTGATAAATCACTGAATTTTCACCAATAATGATTAGTCAGACTACCAGTCAGAAAGAATAATGTCGACTAACAGTCACTTTCTACCACTTTAATGAGAAAACTTTGACATTGAAAACACTTCTTGCTTGAGTAGCACAAGACAAAAAGGAATCTTTGGTTTGCTTTGTGATTGAGATTGAGTGTTTCAATAGGGAGAGCTCAGGCGACATAATCATCAGTCAGTTCCCGTCCAAAAGAAAATCAAGAAGGTTCAACCATCATTTCAGAAAGCAAAATTTTCAGCCGCCAATTTTCAAAAGTTAATGATGTAAAAAAAATGACAGCCGTGGGGTTCGAACCCACGCCTCCGAAGAGACCAGGACCTTAACCTGACGCCTTAGACCACTCGGCCAGGCTGCCATTTGTGTTCAATTTTTTGCCAAGGGAAACTTCGGACAATTCTCTCAATCACGACTGATCTGTACACACAGTGCACCAAAAAGCAACCAAATCAACACTGTATGAATGTGATTATCAAGTCATTGATTATACGCATAAAATATCATTGAATCCAATAGTACTGTTCTATTTCGGGGAAGTCATCATTATTCCAACACCGACGAAAACTCTGACATATATTACGGAGTGCTTTGAGTAATCATTATTACACGGCTGACTTTTTTTGAACGAGGGTCCGAAAGCAGCCTGATTGCTCCTTCTCTTGAAAGAGTACACAAGCAGAA
>JAJMKV010000028.1:0-27394 GCA_030569375.1 Ogataea ganodermatis
GATCCACCAAATCTTTACGAGGGCGATGAAGTTGGAGAGGTGAGCCAAAAGTCAGAAAGGTCAGGTCTACCGTTGCCATCAAGATCAAGATCTGTGGAGGAAGAGGAAAAGCCTTTACCAGTTGAGTCACAACCCACTGGTGTTGTTAGGGATTCATATGTTCAGCAACAAAGACAGTTTGAGATGGAGCAACGGCAGTTAGAACAGGAACGTCAAAATGCTTTACTACAACAGCAGCAAATACAAGATCAACAACAACAGTACTGGGAAGATCAACAGAGGCAACAAGAACAAGCTCAAATTCTTGCACAACAGCAGTTGATGGCTGATCAGCTACAAAGACAAGCACAAGGCAAAGTCGCTGAATTGGAAAGAGACATCTTAGCGTTGAGCGGCCAACATGATCGAGACGTGTTAATGCTGGAGCAATATGATCAAAAGGTCAAGTCGTTGGAAACAGAACTGATGACAACTACCAACGTAGCCGAGCAGCAAATAGCATCGAAGGATGAACAGATGAATTACCTCCAAGAACAAGTGAACTACTGGAAGAACAAATATGAATCGCTTGCCAAGCTTTACACCCAGTTAAGGCAAGAGCATCTAGGGCTACTGACTAAGTTCAAGAAAGCACAACAAAAAGCTTCGTCAGCACAGGAAGCAGTCGAGAAAAGAGAGAAGCTTGAAAAGGATCTGAAGGCAAAGAACATAGAGTTAGCAGACTTAATCAGAGAAAGAGACAGAGCAAGACTGGAGCTCGATAGAATGAGAGGAGGTTCCAAATCTGAGATAGAGAGACTTGAAAGTACCATCAAATTACTGGAAGACAAGCTCTCAACAACGGAACGTGCACAGTCGTCCAACTTGTCATCTATCTTCTCGCAACATAAAAAGGAAATCGATCAGTTGGAAGAGCGTATAAACAGATATTCTAACATTGCAGATCCTGGAAGACTATCAAATCTGGAAGCACTTTTGAGAGAAAAAGAATTAGAGCTTGAAGTGACACAACAAACAATGGAGGAAACTATAGCAGAACTGGCCAACCAACAGAAAGAGAAGGACGCAGCAATCGATGATCAAATCGACCAGGTTTTGAAAGATCAACTGGACAGACTCACATTGTTAATTGATGCAGTTTTACGTTCAGGAGTGGCTAGAATCCAAGAAGCTCTTTTCCAACTGGACTCACCAATGCAAGCAGGAAACTTGAACTCTTCACCAGAGTACTTGTTGACTTTGATAGAGAAGTCATCGGAGCTCTCTACAGAGTTTGCAACCAGTTTTAACAATTTCATAGCAGATGGCCCCAACGGTGACCAGGCTCCAGTCATTGAAACAGTGACAAGCTTTACTACTTCGATCAGTGACATTATATTGAATACAAAAGGGCTAACGAGACTGACAAAGCTTGATGATTTCCAGGATGATTTGGTTGATATGGCTAGAGATGTTGCAGAGATCTCTGAAGTTTTCATTGAATCCCTCTATCACAATAACCTCGGTGGTATGTCAGAAGAGCAGAAAACTGATGTGGTGATCAATGGTAACTTAGATGTGCAGGAAGTGTTGCAGTCTCTCCTACAAATTGTGGAGTCTTTGAAAACCCCAAGGTCAAAAATAGATCTCTCTTCTGGTGAAGTCAGCGATTTAGTTGATCAGCAAATGGCTAACACTACTAGAGCTGTTGACCAAGCTTCTTCCCATATCGAGTCTTTGCTGTCTAAACTTAATGACGTTTCATTGTCATCTGTGGAGCTGGAAGTTAATAGGTCCATTCTGTCTGCAGCATCTGCTATCATCAAGGCAATTTCTTTGTTGATAAAGGCTTGTGTCGAATCTCAGAATGAGATCGTGAATAATGGTCGTGGTGCCAACTCTAGAACTTCATTCTACAAGAAGAACAATAAGTGGACAGAAGGATTGATTTCCGCTTCAAAGCAGATAGCATACTCAACTGGGGTTTTGATTAAGGTCGCCGATGGTGTTCTGTCTTCTAAAAACTCCAAGGAAGAACTTGTTGTTGCAGCAAATGAGGTCGCTGCTACCACCGCACAACTTGTCTCTTCTTCTCGAGTTAAGTCCGAGTTAATGTCCAAATCGCAAGAGAATCTTGAGTCTGCATCAAAAATGGTCAATGCTGCTTGTAAGCAACTGGTCACAAGTGTTAATAAGTTACTATCCGATCAAACCAAGTTGAAAGAAATTGATTACTCTAAGTTATCCACCTATGAGAACAAGACAGCTGAAATGGAGCAGCAGGTTGAAATAATCAAGCTCGAAAACGCTCTCATGAGTGCTAGGAAGAGGTTGGGTGAAATCAGGAAGTTTAGTTACCGAGATGACGACGAGTGATCATTATTATAGTATTTTTGTTTTTGTTTATCCCCTTTTCAGTTGATAGCTTATATTTCTCCAAAAACTTAACTATGTATCACGTTCATGTGTTGTTTATCGTCTCCTATGTTTGCTCCTAGCACGCTTATTGGTGAACCACACTCTCACCTGAACTGGTGTTATTCCACATCTTTCGGCAATAGCTTGTCTTTCTTTGGAATTAGGAAATGATTTAACCTCGAAAACCGATTCTAGGATATCTCTGCAACCTTTGGTGATCGTCTGCCTTTTCCTAGGTTGTTGCTTATTATCTTCGACAATGCCAAATTTGACTCCCAAAGTTTCCTCTCCACCCTTTTTTGTTCTATTGCCGTCTGTAGACTCAAATGGTGAGGATACGTCATTAAAGCCTAGAGCGTTTTTGAGATAATCTCCATCTCCAAATGATGAGGAGGAAAGAGTAGCAAAGTCAAACGAGAAATCCGACTCATCACTACTCCAGACAGACGCTATGTCTTCAAATTCAAACTTGTTGATCTCCTCCTCTCTTTCCACGTACGTTTTAATCATCATGTTCTCGTATAGTTTGTAGAGAGCTTCAATTTCTCTTTCCCCTTGCTTTTGCTCCTTCAATGTTTGAACTTCCATCTCGAAAGACCTTTGAAAAATAGCAATTAGCTCTTTCAGCTTAGGCCCCTTTTCTTTCGGCATTAAGCTTGAGTCCAAAAGGCGCATTTCGGTAGCTCCGCACCAACCCCCATCCAATTCAGATCTTTTTTTTACTTGATGCTCATTTCAATTGAAGAATAGTTAAGAATTGTGGTGATATATGTCTTCAACAATCAAGTCAGAGATGGAGCTTAGTTGTGTCCAAGTGTTTTTCGAACTCTCTTTACCAAAGTTCAAATCACCTAGCCTGAGTTTCAACCATTCTGCAAACGATGAAGTTGTCACGGACACGTTGTACTCTGCAGCATATCTATTCCATATATTTTGGTTTTCTTCAGCGTTCCAAACTTTAGCTAGCGCAGAGGATAAGTCCTTTTGGTTTTTGTAATCATCTATGTCTTTGGAATAGAAAGATCTGAACGCCATGAAGCCGTTGATTGATCTTCTTTTTCTTGGTGCTTTGATTTTCTTGATACGCTTGACGTCGAAAATCTGTCTTCTTTTGCCTTTATTTTTGGCAGGTAGCTGTTGCTTTTTGTAATCTTCGAGGATTTTTTTGAGAACCGGAGAAGCATCTGGTAGTTTTGGCAATTCGAGTGCCATGAATTGTTGAAGTCCTTGTGTGCTAGTCATTTTGAGAGGTGTCGGTATCTTGATTGGGTATTGTTCTTCTGAAACCATACAGCAAAGAGTATCATAAGATTATAATTTATTTTTTTGCAACCCCTTTCCGGAAAAGAAATTGAGTGCATAGTAGATTTTTGTGGCGCAATAAGAAAAGTTTAGAATTTTGCTAATTAATTCATCGGTAAAAAGTCATCGGTTCAACTTCTTAATAAGCTATATAATTCTTCAGATACCTGGACCGCCTTTTCTTTCCGTCTTTTGTTCGAAACCCAATTTTTGACCTGTGAACTGCTGAGACCCGTTTTTGTTATAATATTTTCTATATCATCTCTCGTTAAATATGGGTTGTCTTCATTTTCATTGTACCTATTCAAATAAAAGTTAGTAACGTTGTTAACCTGACGAATTTGTATAATAACACTTACCATTGGGTTAGTATTTTCAAAGTATCTTTCGAGAGCCGTTTGCCTTTTTTCTTGTGGATAATTTGCCGTTGCTTAGAATCAGTCATTTCATCTACTAACTGCAAAGAGTCCCGATGCGGATTGTAAGGCTGTTCGGTAAAAGAATTCTTTTCCCAAAAGAAATCGGATTCCGTAATATTTATGATGGAATCCATGTCCAGCAGGCTTGATATATCAGTTTCTTGGGAAAGTGAACTAGAAGAGAAAAGACTAGTGTCATCGGCATTGAATTTTTGCTTGGAGAAAAATTCGTCTAGCTTAGACTTTAAAGTCAATCTCTCGACACATATCAATGTCAAAGAGTTCGACAATGAGTTTATCTCTTCCAGTAGACCACATGTCCTAGAATCTAAATTTTTGTTTTGTGAGATTGTGTGAATAGTCTTTCTTCGTGTTAGAATCAGTGAAACAGTGGAATAATTTGAAAACGTACTTTGACGTGGCTTTGGATTTGTGAGAACCACTTCGAAGCTTCTTCTCGTTCGAGGCTTCGAGACGTAAGCAACCTAAGCAGATGAGTTAAAGAATTACGCGTTGAAGCAAGTCTATATTGTCAGTAGGCTCTTTGGAGAATGGCAGCAGATACTCACTCTTGGTAAGTGTTTGGCATTGAATGAAAATCCATCTTCGTTGCTGGATAATTTTGCAACTGGCTAGATGAATTCTTCGGTGCTTTTAAACCACGTTCACTCAAGTGTGTAACCAAAAAGTGTTGATGATTCGAAGAGGGATTTTTTGATTTAAAGTTAATCAAGTTTAGGGGATGCCAGAAATACGTTTCGTGATTCCTGGCCCTCAATCGCTGGATTACGTAATTTCATTTTTCCTTACGCGGTTCGAGTCTGCCATTATCCCATAAGCTTTTAAAGTTTGGTCACGTGAGGCTAACAAAGTCTGAGGCTGTGCTGGAGAGTTTTTTCTCCGGCTCGTTTAAAGCTCAGCGAAAAAATATATATTTTATTTGCGTGTGGATGCGTGGGCTTGACCTAAAAATCCGCGATAAGTAAAATAATTGAATATTACCCTACTGTAGATTTTGTTTTTCTCCTTTGAACGGATCCAGGGTTTCCAGAGCTTTGAGCCCTGTTAATCGACGCGGGCGGGGTAAAAAATTTTCTGAGGGGACAGAAGTTTAATTTCTAAGTTCTTGAAGAAGATCTGTAAGTTGACTGCATTTTCTGAAGACTGTCGAGTAGAGTCCCCATCATCATGACGAACAACAGTGAGAGCGTCGTCGGCGCGAAGAAGAAGAATTTTCCGTAAGTACATTTGAATTGTGTTTGATTTGAACTAATTTACTAACATCGCTTAAGATTCTGGTATGGAGGTAAGATTTGATGAATATTTCCGTTTGATCTATTAATCCTATGCTAACATTTGTTATATAGGGGCGGCATCTATGTTTGCTTGTTTGTTCACACATCCGTTGGATCTAGCGAAGGTCAGACTCCAGACAGCTGCAACCCCAGGAAAGGGCTTGATATCCATGGCTGCTAGCATTGTTAAAAATGAGGGAGTTTTGGCTGCATACTCGGGTCTCTCTGCTTCTTTATTGAGGCAAGCAACCTATTCTACAGCTAGATTTGGTGTGTATGAAGAATTGAAGGAAATGCTTCAAGACGGTTCAGGCTTGCCTCCGCCTACATGGCAACTCTTGAGTTGTTCTATGGTTGCTGGAGCGGTAGGAGGCTTGGTGGGTAATCCATCTGATATCGTGAACATCAGAATGCAGAACGACAAATCGTTACCGCTCGAGCAACGTAGAAATTATTCACACGCATTAGATGGGTTGATCAAAATTATCAGATCTGAGGGGACGTCAGCACTTTTCAGAGGTTTGGGACCAAACTTGACCCGAGGAGTCTTGATGACAGCATCTCAGGTCGTTTCTTATGATGTTGCCAAAGAGATACTGGTTGACAAGTTACACTTTGACCCAACGACAAAAACCACCCATTTCTCGGCATCTTTGATAGCCGGGTTGGTTGCAACAACAGTTTGCTCACCAGCAGATGTCGTCAAGACTAGAATAATGAACAGTTCCAGCTCCAATCATGGCGCTATTTCAATCCTAGTGAATGCTGTCAAGAATGAGGGTGTTGGTTTCATGTTTAGAGGTTGGACCCCTGCTTTTATTAGATTGGGTCCTCATACCATTCTTACTTTCATTGCGTTAGAAGAGCTTAGAAAGTTGAGAATTGGCATGTGACCATTTACATAATATGATGCATCTCAAGAATTATTGATATGTGTTTGAGTAAGGGTATTTTATCCTGTTCGGGTACACCCATATTATTCTGAAGTTAAGAGAAGCCGGTTTCCCGGCGAATTCGTTTGAATCTGTCCCGCTTTAGTCGTGAGATTTCTCTTTCTTTCCATAGTGTGTATTTATCTTGCGAGTCAGTCGGGTATTCTGTAGTTTGCCCTTTCTGGTGCTTTGTCAGCAATAAAGAATCGCTATGCTTGGTTTTAGTCGGTTGATTCGAGTTGGAGCTTTCGATATCACTGTCTAACATTCTTTCCGAATTCGTTTGATGAAGAGTAGGTGATAATCCGGAATTTTTTTCGGTAAAATTTCGTTTGATAAATCGTGGCTTCGGTATAAATGCCTCCACTTCCGAAGAAGAGTCATCGGAAATTGGATCATCTTCTGTAGCAGAAGCTAAGGGGGACGACATGGTCGTTGCTCAGCACATGGTCAACGTTTACTTCCATGGAGATTCACAACGATGCCTTTTATCCAAACTTTTTTATCTTTGGGTTTGCTTTTCTGTTCCGTGGTGTAAGGATTTCTCTGATTTCTCGTGTGAAAATTTTTTTTTTTTTTTTTTTTTTTTTTTTTATAATTTGAAAACTACTTGATACATAGATCAATTGTGGAATTTGACTGCCTTTCAAGCTGAAAATCATAGGACATAGGATTCATATCTATTAGAATTCAAGATAGAAATCCTCAGAGATAATTTCTTCTCTAATTCACGTTTCAAAATGTCTGCTATATACAAAGCGTTGAAGGTGGAAGGTTCAAAATCATCCTCGCCTTCCTCTCCTCAAAAGAAGAGAATCAATCGTCAGCGTGTTTTACTGATTTCGTCTAGAGGGGTTACATTCAGACATCGCCATCTTATAAAGAACTTAGAATCCTTGTTGCCACATGCCAGAAAAGAACCAAAGTTTGATACTAAAAAGAAGTTACATGAGTTAAATGAGATTGCCGATCTTTACAACTGCAACAACATCATGTACTTTGAGTGTCGTAAACATCAGGATTTGTATATGTGGCTTTCCGTCCCTCCCAATGGCCCTACGTTGAAATTCCATGTGCAAAATTTACATACGCTGGATGAGTTGAACTTCAACGGAAATTGCTTGAAAGGATCGCGTCCGTTGCTTTCTTTTGATAAAGGCTTTGACTATAGTGATCATTACAAATTGTTGAAGGAAGTTTTCATCCACCAATTTGGTGTTCCACCAGGAGCCAGAAAATCAAAACCTTTCATCGATCATGTGATGACTTTCAGTATAGTCGATGGAAAAATATGGGTCAGGAATTACCAGATAAACGAAAGCACTGACTTGAAGGATGTTGAGTCTGTCGATGGTGCGATCCAATCAACGGATTTGAATCTGGTTGAGATAGGGCCACGTTTTGTGCTTACATTAATCACCATTTTAGAGGGATCATTTGGAGGCCCAAAGATTTATGAGAATAAGGAATACGTCTCGCCAAACTTCGTGAGAGCCCAGTTGAGACAGGAAGCTGCAAAGCAGGCCGTGAATCGGAGAGAGAAAGCCGCTGAAAGAAAGGTGAAGAGGAGGGATTCTGTTTTGAAGATCGATCCACTGGCAGATGCTTCATTATTCAAGGATTGAATGTTTGTTTGCTGGGTGCGTCCAGCGATTTTGAGTATGAATAGCACTTTATTACATTAATTTTCTCTACAAAGCCGTAATAAACCATCGACATATCAACACTGCTCCAATCTTGTCGCTTTTATCGATATGTTGTTTTGTTCGAAGTGTAAGTCTTCATTCAAATATAAAATAGAATTGAATAGGTAGTCTATTACCTTCATGGTGAGGTCATCCGTCTCAGCATTTATTTGTTGTGACCGGATAATCTAGTGTTTGGCCTCGTGTTTCGAGAGGAATTCTTTGATAAAAGACTCCTCCTCTGGAGAAGAGGCATCTATTTTGGGTTCAAGCTTTGGCTTGGCGTTCCATGGTTTAGGGGCAACCAATGCGACGACCGAGCCAATAGTAGCAATAGCGAGCTATTTTGAAAGTTTTGTTAGTTTTTTCTGAATCGTTGTAACATTCAAATGTGAGTCACGTACATGGTGTGGGGGAACAGCTCTTCCGAGGATGGTGTATGCGCCAGCCATGATCAATAATTTGTTAAGGTTAATAAAACACTCAATCGATTCTTCGAAGTGTTCGGCACGTATATTTTTTGTTAACGTTAAACCCAATTGGATAAAAGAGAAGTTAATGTTTCTTCAAAATTGATAGATCAGGGTAACCTAATTATAACATGAGTGTTGTGGTAGAAAGCAAAGATTAAATTTTGAATCAATTTGTGGCTGTGTATAATCAAGACTCAAACCAATTCGTTTGTGTGTAAAGCATTTAACTCGTTATATGAACGACTTGATTTATGAGTGTGATTATAAGAAGCAATGTCCGTGTCGTATGATTCTGATGTACTCATAAATGTCATAAGAGAGAGTTGCCTCAACTTTTCTGGTGTGACCCGGGCGTCTTCAATGACAGGAGAGTCGGTTGACCAGAATACATATTCACTCAAAGATCAATTCGTGTTCAATGACTACTTTAATATTGATTCCGTCGGTACAAAACTTGAAGCGCAAAAAGTTCTACCCACTCTCTCCATCCTCAATAGGCTTTCTCCTCCAGTCCAGTGGACTTTATATTCTGATGAAACAACAAAACCCGAGTTGAATACAGATGACGATCGATCGACTGATTCGAGAAATTCTGGCCGGGTAGACGACGACTCCCACGGGCACCGCCAATCACAAGTATGGAAAGAAACACAAGAGTTGGGACCAGTGAGTGGCGAACGAAATGGTGAAAGAAGTGTTTACGAACGGGGTGACTCAGTTGGAAAAATCCGCGTCGGCAATGTAAAGTTGAAGAATCGAGGGTTGTTGAAGCTTGGTAGATTTATCAGGTCACGCCATGCATCCGAACTTGCAAAAACCGTTGCAAACAAAGATGAAGAAAGTGTTTCAGATTCATCTACTGATATAAACTCAAGTTTCGGAGATATGATTGGTGATGATGATGATGATTTGCTAAGCATCAGTGGTTCTAAGGATGCCTTGCTCGATCAAGATAAAATTTCGTTCTATCGGGACTCATCGGAATACGAAGCTATTTCCGAATCGAGAAGCCTGACTGCTAAAGAAACGCAAGTCTTGCCCGATGATTCTAAGAAATCCGGTACCTTGATGGAAGATAGCTATCTTGGCAACTCTCTCGTATATTCGGACGAAGATGCATATGGATATCGTGGCGATTTTGACTCGGATAACTTCCTCACTGATTCTGATGAAAGCGTGGATATTGAGTCAGAATTTCCCGATGTGTTGGTACCGGGATTGAATACGGACGTGTTATCAAAGCATGTTGGTGGGCGGGTATCGAGCAGTTCTCCGTATTACCAGAAAGAGAAGTGTGTGTGGAAAGCTCTCACGAACTCTTCGACTGATCTTGGTAAGAAGAAAAACACAAATGAGAATGCTGCTTTAAGACGCGTATCCGAAAATCTTAAGAAGTCTAAAGAGCAATCAAAGTCAACCACGTCGTTGTTTTCAATTTTTCATACGAAAGGAAAGGACTCGACCTCTCTGACTACGCACGACGAGTTCGCTAAACAAGACATACACTCGGCATCCATCATCACGAAGTCAGCACTTACATCGCTTATCAATAGGGAGGAGATAACCCTGGAGTACTTTGATTATGTCGGAGCGAAAGAAACCACTCGAGGAATGATGATGAAGGTATCCATTGTTGTGGCACCTTTACACAAGTATGTTGATATGCCTTTGTCCTTTGAAGTCAACAAGTCAGTATCTGTCGGGGAGGTAATAGGATATGTTCTTCTGCAGCTTGAAAGAAACACTTCCCTTCAACTCACCAAAGAGCAACTGAATCCGAACAAATGGTCATTATTTTTGGCTGATGATGATGGAGAAATAGAAGATGATATGGGTCCGCTCGAGCGCAAGCGCCCGATCACTTCTTATGGTGCAGATGAACTTGTTATGGACCTTTGTTCTGATGCCGAGGCTTTCAAAAATGAAGAGTTGACGCCTTCACCACTCGTCAAAAAGCACGATGCATCAATCGAGTTCAAGGATTTAGAATCCAGGGATCCGACCAGTAAGATCTCAGAAAATCTTAAGCATTTCGAAGCAAATAGTGTCATCTCTAATGCAGTGAGCAATCCCACCCCAGTCTCGGGTGTCACACCATCAAGTCACACCAGAGCACGCGATTTCCAAATTGCTTCTTACAAACCCGACGCACTCAGCAATCAAGGAAGATATAAAAGCAGCATTTCAATCGGGACTGACTCGAGGGCACATCTTGGGAAAACCCCGAGAACAGAAGCCAGCTTTCTGTTACCAAATAGATTTGCTTTTCCAGAGCAACTCCCGTCCTCTTCAAAAGTCGTTTCTTCAATCAACCTATCATCCGCCCACAAAGATTCACCTAATCCAAAGGACTCAAAATTATCAAAGTTCAAAAGTAGCAAGGCACTTCAGTCATTGCTCCATTCGACAGCCGCCCTCTCACAACAAGAAGCAACAAAGCTCTCCGATGGTGCTCTTATACAAGGAGGCGATGCCTTGCCAAACATGACATCGTACCATAGATGGACTGTTTGGAGAAGACAGCAAATGTCTTTCAAGAATAGACACTCAAAGTCATTGGCCGTCGATGGGTATCAGATATACATCTTGCCTTTCAACGAGTCCAAAGGATCATGGTATGATTCGAAAACAACTAGCTTCAACATAAGTCAGATTGTTAAAATCAAACAAAGCTCCAAAGTCCCCTCCTATTTCAAAATCATTGTTAACAAGAACAATTATGACTTATTGAAAAAGTATTACCTGGAGGCAAGAAATGCAAACGAGTGTAGAGAAATAGTCGACACTATTGGTGGATTGATAAGGGCTTACAATAAAGAGAGTGCTTCTTGATTTTGCAAGCATTGAATCGTGCTTTGGTCATCGCTACCAGATTTCACTGTAATTACGCGTTTTCATTTTGACTTGTCTTCTTTTCATGTTTAAATAAAAATGTAACCACTTATCTACTTAACTGAATTCCGAAATGGCGACAGCAACTGATTGCACATCGTCATGAGAAATCGAAACCTTCACGGACTTCACTCCCGACAGCGTCGCAGCATCTCTGGCTGAGCCGTGTAAGGTCACCACAGGTTTTCCTTTGGCATCACGCAGGATCTCGATGTCTTTCAGTGGCGCTCCCGCACCCTTCGAGTCGACTTCAAGGGATTTGAAGACCGCCTCTTTAGCTGACCAAGTGCCCGCGAAGGATGACTGAGGCGAAGGAGAAGTCTCGCAGTAGGAAATTTCGGCTTCTGTGAAATTTCTTGAAACAAAAACTTCGTTGTCGATGTTAATCGAAGAAATAAGCTCGACGTCGACACCAACTCCTTTACCTGAGGTCAATCCCTTGGTGAGTTCACCCAATAATTGACCAGTCGACTCAGAAGATGGCGAAATGTACTTCTTGGTCGCTTGTATTTCATTAGAGTGGAACGAGTACTTGTTCTCTTTGTCCTTCTGAACTCTAGCTAACGGATCCAGGTACACTGATTGTTCTTGTTCTTCTGTGTAAGGAGCTTTGTCTTTAGCAACGAACATCGAGTTTCTGATGAAAGCATTGTGCATGTATCTGTATGACTTTTTATATCTCGATTCAACTCTGGTCTTGTAAGAGTTATACTCAGACTCTGACAGAGCAGCAAACAGATAGTCCGAATTGACAATGATCGCCTGAGCACCCTTCTGACCAAATCCAAAAGAGGTGACAGAGACCGCTTTAATTCCATCCGTTTGAATACTTCTGGAAGGGAAAAGAACGTGTTCGAAGTCTTCCAACACCTTGTCAATGTTGTCTGCGTTTCTGTTTCCAGGAACCAGACCCGACTGCATGATTTGAATACCACCATTGAGCATCCAAGCACCTGCTGCACCCTTAGGATGTCCAGTCAGATATTTCTGGAACACACCATAAACTGGATTACCCGGGGTTCTGCCCAAGTGCTGCATCATCTTATCCAGAGTCGCAGACTCGTTCTTGTCGTTGGCCTTGGTAGAAGTACCGTGGAACGAACAAACTCCTAGGTCGTCAACTGTCAAGCCGAAAGTTGCAAGTGATCCTCTGATTGGGGCAATCCTAGGATCGTTTTTCCAAAACTCGTTACCAAACTGTCTCTTGGCATCCTTGATCTGCCTTTGGGCCTCTCTGTTGATCTCTTCTGATCTCTCTGATAAAAATGCAACCTTATTGAAGTCCGGAGTCGAATCAGCAAGTTGCGATGCTTCTTGCTCGAGGAACAAAACCTCGTTCTCGATCCACTCCTTGATCTGTGCGGTTCTTGTTTTCAGTTGTCTAGCCCTGTACTTGATGTCCAACTTAGGTGATTGATATTGCAACGATCCATGATGCTCTCTCGCAGTAGTAAGGATACCTTTACCTGGGGCAGGAACCGATCTTCCAATCTTATCAGTAGCGGTAGATGCCATAGCCAGAACAGCATAGATTGGGACACCCATTTTCAAAGCAAGATCGGCAGTCATTATGACTTGGATACCTGCACCTTGTGCCTCCATAAAACCGTTTCTAGATGTGGTTGTTGGTCTTGACATCTCCGAAGGCGTTCTTCCGTGAGCAAATTCGTCAATAGCGTTCGAAGTCGCATTCATATTGGCGAATTCATATGATCCTTCTTCTTGGAAATCGTCATATCCACCAACGAGGACAATCTTGGCTTTGCCCGAGAGAATTGTTTCGATACCGACATCAACAGACTCGATGGCTGTCGCGCATGCACCCACTGGGGTTTTGATCGGTCCTGAAGATGAAAGCAAAAGCATGTTCACCCAGGCGGACATGGTGTTGATGAAAGATTCCTGCAAAATGTCATTTTGAACTGGCTTATCAACAAACCTATCCTTGAACATTCCTTTCAACGCGGTGACACCTCCCATTCCAGATCCAGAACAGTTTCCGACTTCCGAAACATGAACATATTTGTAAAACTCGTACGGATCAGTGACACCGGAGCTCAACAGTGCTTCGACGGTGGAGACAAGCACAAAGAGTGTAATTGGATCCACTTGTGAAATGATATCGTCTGAGATACCATACGTCTTTGGATTCCATCCAGTTGGGATTTGACCGGCAACCAATCTGTCAAATTTCAAAGCTTTAGGAATATAAAGCTTTGCTCCCTTGAGTATACGAACCGAGTATTCTTCAGCGCCTTCTTGAGGGAAGACGTCGACGTACTGGCCATGTAGGTGCTTGTATTGCTCAGCGGTGGTTTTGTCGGTTTCAAATGATTCTAAGTCATGCTGGATAACAACTTCTTGAATCATGGTCTTCTTTTTAGGATCATACCCATTGAAGAGTTCTGGTTCAACAAGTCTGATACCGGAGTGTGCCAAGATATCCTGCTCGTACTTCTTCTTCACGTCCTTATCATCAACAGGTTGATTGGTCTTCGAATCCACCCATCCTGTGTATTGTTTACCCTTGATGGATCCGTTGAAATACTTGATGTAGCCCATAATCCAGGCCATTTCAATACAACCTTCCAGAGAAAACTCTCCATAGGCTTCCATCTCCCATCTTGTTCTGGCGTTACCCCATGGACCAACTTCAGAAAATCCTGTCACGACGACAACACGCTCCAAGTCCAACATGCCTTCCAATTCTGGTGACTTGGTTTTGACGTCCTTGTAATTCTTGAGTTTAGGGAAATCAAATTTCATGTTTGCTTTTGGTTGAACTTGATACTTGTTGTATGGGCTGTCAGCAGAATCACCGTTGACAACCTTGTGTTCAATAGCTGTTTCAACGCTAACGGCCTTTCTGACATCTGAAGTTTCGTTGATTTCTGACCTCAGTTTATTGGTGTATTCTCTCAGATTTTCGATAAACTGAAGGCCACCATTCAAATCTGCCATCACAGGGGACTCTTCGCAAAGTTTCACAACCTCTGGAGTCATCAATCCAAGAATGTTAAAGGCCATTTCCTTTTGAGAGAAAGTCCGCACACCCATCTTTTCAATACCTTCAGCGATCATGTTGTTCCCAGACATCAAACCTGTTCCTCTAGTCCAGCCGATGACAGCACCACAAACAGTCAAGAAAGTTGACCACGACTCAGAGTGCCATCTATTGAAAAGGGTTTCCAGAGCAAGTTTGGACTCAGAATAAAGACCATCAGAACCGAAAGTTCCATGATTTGGTGAAAGTGGCAAGATTACTTGAGCAGGTCTAGTCTGGATGTTTCTGGATCTTTTCTCGGTGGCAATTTCACCCAAAAGTCTCAACAGATTAGTCAACATGATTCTGTGAGCCAACTCAGATTTCGATCCAATGTTATCCATCTCAATACCCATCTCAGGAATGGCAGCGAAAGGAATAACGTAGTCGAGATCCCACTCAAGGCCACCCTTTTTAACGTCATCGTAAATGAATTTGACCAACGCTTGGACGTCCTGCTTGGATCCTTGATTGAATGGCACCACCACCAAAGTCGATCCTGAAGCTCCAAACCGAGAGTACATCTGCTGGTAGTACTCTGTAACAGACTTTGAGAATCTTGAAGTCGTCACAATCACTTTAGCTCCACCCGACAACAAGCCTTGTAAAACTTCGGCACCGATGGATCCAGCTCCCGCGCCTGTGACCAAAGCATACTTACCTTTGTAAGAAATTCCATTGACCGCACCTTTTTCTAAGCCATCCAAAAATATACCCGAGGAGGATTTGTCATATTTCCATGCACCCATCTTATCCTTCTTTTTGAGATGCAAAAAAGGAATAGTTTCAGGAGGAATAGAAGAGGAAACTGGCTTTTTGATCTCAGCATAATCCTTCAAAGACGCAATTTCGTCGGTTTCGCTGTCCGATTCCACGACATTATCATCTCCCAAGACCGCTTGTGTTGACTTCGACACTTCGATCTCGGACGATTTCTCGACGAATTCGACTAACTGAGAATAAAGCTTTTGGAATTCGAGCTTTGACTCAGTCGAGGCTTGCTTGGAAATAGCCTTGTAGATTCTAGATAAATCTTCTTGGATGGAAGGCTGGGAGTCTTTGGTTATGTCACCTCCTTGGGCCATTTCATGAACATATTGCTCCAATTTTCTGACCGATGCTCTGTTAACCTCTTTATAGATCACGTTTCCTTTGGCATCAACAGATGTTTTAGGACCGGTTGGGTAAGATATGTCTTTGTACACTGGTGGGTGTTGAAGAACCTCAATACAGTTGTCAATCAACTGTTGACCAAGTCTTTTGGCAAGCTCATACGTTTCACCTTTGTCTGATGGAGTATGATCAATATGATATTGCATGAACTTGATCAGGGTAGGATTCGCACGATTCATGATTTGAATACATTGAGTGACTGTCTCTCTGTCGACCGACGTTAGCTTCCCAAAAATGATATCGAAATACATCGAAAGGGCATCTTGTCTTGCCCAGTTCCAGTATGAGTCGTAGGTTCTGGCTTTCAAAGGCGAAAAAACGGGTTTGATTCCAGAAGCATAAAACTCACCATGCTCCTCTGCCCACAAATCCAGCTCTTTCTGAAGCAAACCAGTGGCTTCCTTCTCTTTGATCAGCGACTTCTCACCCTTCATCAAATCCAATCTCAGATATCTAGCGAGAGTTTCTAAGTGCTGCCTAGCGACATCTTTGCTTTCTTTGGTGACCGCATCGAGAGCTGCAGAATCAATAACCGCACCCCCTGCGGAGCCAGAGCCAGACTGTGAGCTTGGTGCCGATAGAGACAAACCAACACTGGAGGCGTATTTCTGGGCTGATTGATCTAAGAAAGCGTTGGCCTCGGTCTCAGAGCTCAATCTCTGTGCTGGTTCACTAGTCAGAGAAAACAACAAAACCGAGTCTTGTCTTCCCGGTCCAAGACCCCACTTGGATTGCAAGTACTTTCTGGCAACACCAACCGAGAAACCACCCGGCATCTTTGAAGACATCAGTCTTGCAATCAAGGACGATGACTGTTTACCCAGTCCACCAGAGAAAGTGTCCTGAAACTGCTCTGCCAATTCTTGCAGAGGGGTATCCTCAGGCTTTTCTGGAGTCGAGCCAAACTCTTTTCCCAAGTCTCCCAGGATTTCATTCTGGACGGTGGACTTACCTCCGACCAAATCCTTGATTGCTTTTCCCATCGGAATATCTGCAAGTGACTTCTTGAGCTTGTGAGCAACCAACGTCTGAAGAACAAGGGAAGCCTTGACCGGCTCATCAGCAATCTCTGCAACAGGACCAGAAGGAGACGGAGCAGCAGCTAAGACTGGCGCAGCACTCACCACTGGTGCAGTGACATCTGGTGTCTTCGATGGCTCAGAAGCACTGCTTTTTGATGAGTCATCGCTTTCAGACATCGCTGCCAAATCAGCGGCATCTGGGGTGTAATAGATCTCTTTCTGATCCTTTGAATAACACAAAACCTGTCTTTGCAACGAGAGAGCCGCATCGTAAGACTCATACTTAGCCTTGATGGTTCTTGATGCCATTCCAGCCAGTGTTGGAGATGGCCCGATCTCAACAACCCTTTCGGTGTTGTAGTCTTTCAAAAAAACATCCTGTGTTTCAATCCATCTAACAGGGGACGCGAATTGATAAGCCAGAAGCTCAGTCAACAACACGTGCGACAACTCTTGTTGAATCTCTGGTCTCATGTTTCAACTGCTATACTGTTTCTTTCCAATTCTAATTCTAAATGAATATTTGCTAAAAATCAACGTTAGTTGGCGAAAAAATACCAAATGTTTCTTCAGGTCCAAATGATGGTCGTGGTCAAGAAAAAAAAAATCAAAAAAATGTTGGTGTTTTTTTTTTGTTGAGTTTCGATAGCTGTAAAGTGACACCCGGCGGTGTGTTTTTGTCTCGATATGAAAACATTATCAAGGCCATTTTAAATGCGATAAATTTGTATACAACACAATGTAAGACGTGTCCAGTCACGATAAACAAATACATTCGAGCGCTTCACTCGCCGGTATTCTCGAAAACTGACGACGAATTTCTGCTTATGACAGTATTTGATAATCAACTCTGCATTCACCAAAACGGGTAAAATTAGAATAAATTTAAAAAAATCAGAATAAAAAAGCGATTCCTACACGTATTGAACAGATACATATCATCAACTCCATCCAGTGCTAAGTAAATATGTCTACAGATGAAAGGCTAGAGACCCAAGACATAACAAAACCATTGTCAATTGATTCGACGAACTTGATTCTTTCACGATATGAAAAGTATTTATCACTTACGAAAGCTGTCGAAGCGTTTTCAGAAAACCAACTGATAGTCATTTCGGCTACTTCAAAACTACAACAAAAACTGGCTAAGTCCAGCTATGTTGATGCATCGGCTCAGTTTGACAGAGACCCTAACGGGTCGATTCCTGTGTCGGGCTCTTCTGCTGCTGTGGAAAAGGCAAGCAACAAGACAAGACAAGAGTCGAGCGACGTCAACAATTTCTTGGAAAGTCTTAGACTAGAGACAACAACCATAACTAGATCGAACACCGAGCTCGAAAATGCAATAAGAAGCAACACCATACCAGAATTGAAAAGACTACACGAAGATCTGGCTTCCAAACAGAAGGAGTTTGCTTTGGCTAGCTCCAAGTTTTCGAAGGATTTGAAGAAAACAGTTTTAGCAACGTCGAAAGAAGTGAACAAACTTGGCGATTCGATTGATTTTTTTGAGCTGGCATCAGATAACACAAAAACTGACTATCGCCAAGACCCATATTTGGTCAAAAAAACACTTTTGCATAATGCGAATCTGCAATTAGAAACGGAGCATTCCCACATAGACTTCCTCTACAACAATGAACAGACGCTAAAAATCGTCGAAGTACAAGCAATGGAAACACTAAAAAAGATTTTCTCCAATTTTTCCGAATCAATTGCAAAATATCACACCACCGTTGCAACTGCATATAATGAATTGAACACCAACCTCGCAGACATTCCCAATGACTCCGAATGGAATAAGTTCATCAACAAAAATAGCAACAATCTCGTCCTTCCACATATGAACAACTCACTTCCGCTGGTAGGCAAATCAAACCATAACACGAATGCGCCTCCGAATACTGCGTTGGCGAAAGATTCGATCGAGCTGAAGAGAAATCTGGATTTGATAACATTCAAATACAAAGAACACCAGGCAACCTCACCGATTTTGGAAGGACTTCTCATGAAGAAAGAAGGTCGCATTACATCAAAGTATTCCAGTCATTACTATGTGATATCACAATCTAAATACCTTTTTGAGTTTGAATCCAGATCGGTGGATTCTTATCAGCCTACTATGATCCTCTATTTGCCTGATTGTACCCCCAAAGGCAACGAGAACACGGGTGGCGAATTCAAGTTTTCAGTGCAAGGAAGAGACCTGACATCGTTGTTGATTAAAACAAAAAAAACCTGGGTTTTTAGGGCTTCATCTGAAGAAGAATTACATATCTGGTACAACGTTATAAGTGAGGTGAGCGGGTTGATGCACACAATCGAGGAGAAAAAACACGAGCTTGAAATGATTGAACACCCAAACAGAGATATACAAGACGAGAGTCAGATTCCGCAATAATTCAATGGTTTCTCCATCCTTCCTATGTTTTCTGTTCCATAAGGTATCATATTTATTACTATTAGGTTTACTACTATTTCACCAGCCATATCATATAGGTCAAAAAATAAAAAAAAAACCCCAGCCTCATGAAAACCGTTTATTCAGTCGTTTCTTTTATCTAAAAATTTTGAGATAATTATTTCACCAACTCTTCAAAAGCTTTTAATGAAACTGACAGAGTCATAGGTTGCGGTACAATCATTACTCGAACTGTCGACAAATAGAGTACACAACTACTAGACTCGGAGATTACGATCATCACACGAACGCATTTTTGGTCGATAAAGATTGAAACGAGGTATTTAATCCGACTACAAGCCAACAAATTAAAAGTTTTACAGACTCATCAGAAACGCTTTAATGCCAATGCCTGGAAACGATCTGGATGGACATCAGTCGAAAGATCCTACCACACAGGATATAAAGGCCAATTTGATCTCTCACCAGCCATCCAACCTGTCTGGAGACTATATTTCTATCCAAGAGCAATTTGAACAACAGCGAAAGGATTTCGATCGTTCTTACGCCAACACGACTGAGACGCAACCCAAAAACACACCTTCGTCTATGAGTATTGAAGCTCCAGTTTCAAAGGGTTATCTCGACACAAATAAGTCAAAAGTGACGCCCAAAAAACCGTCCTCTGATTCGAAGCTTCCTACAAAAGTGACAAAGGGCAAATACTCATTGAACGACTTTCAGCTTATAAGAACACTAGGGACGGGTTCTTTTGGAAGAGTACATTTGGTTCGCTCTGTTCACAATGGGCGGTATTACGCAATGAAGGTATTTCGCAAAAAGCAAGTTGTCCGTGCAAAGCAAATTGAACACACGAACGACGAAAGAAGAATTCTTTCTGTTCTCCAGCACCCCTTTATTACACGTATGTGGGGTACTTTTCAAGATTGCAAATCGATATTCATGATTATGGACTACATAGAGGGAGGTGAACTTTTTTCCTTACTAAGAAAATCGAAAACATTTCCAAACCAAGTGGCAAAATTCTATGCCGCTGAGGTATTGCTCGCTTTGGAATATTTGCACTCCAAAAACATCATATATCGCGATCTGAAACCTGAAAATATCCTTCTTGCTCGCTCAGGTCATATCAAGTTAACTGACTTTGGTTTCGCCAAGGAGGTGGAAACAAAAACTTACACTCTCTGTGGTACGCCTGACTACATAGCTCCTGAAGTGATAGCTGTCCAGCCGTACAACAAAGCTGTCGATTGGTGGTCTTTTGGAATACTAATTTACGAAATGCTAGGAGGAACTACACCCTTCTACGATCCATCGCCCATGAAAACCTACGAGAAGATTACTAAATGCGATTTGAAATTTCCAATGTTTTTCCAGGCTGATGCCATTTCCCTCCTCTCTGGACTGATTACCAAAGATGTCACATATAGGCTAGGGAACCTACAAAACGGTGTTGACGATATAAAAGTGCACGAATGGTTCAAGGAAGTCATATGGGAAAATCTCGTCACAGGTAATATCGAAACACCATACGAGCCCAATATTCCCGGAGGAGTAGGGGACAGTTCACAATTTGAGGTTTACCCGGAAGAGAACTATGATTACGGTATCAACGGGATCCCAGACGAACTAGGAAATCTTTTCCCTGATTTTTGACACTTCAAGTCCCCACTTTATTACGAATGAGAGCATCGTCGTTGACTACTTCGAACCTCAGCAGCCATATCGATATTCACAAACTGTTTTCTTCGCTGATAGTGTTTTGGATTGTTTCATGTCATTATTGTATATATGAAAACACGATGTCAGCAACTTGCGAGCTGCACGAATCTTCCCTGTCGCAAAATCGATCAAAACTTGTCCAAATTCAGGACTCTCTCAACTATCCCAAAGAAAGTCATCTGCTCTGATACGAAACGGAAACATACGTGCACCTGATTCACTTCTTCAAAAGAACAAAATCGTGCTAATAAAACTAAACTCAATAATAAACCACCAAGTAACCTTTCCCTAAAGCATCGAACTTCTTGTCATGCACTTTTCCCTAATCATCCCAACCAATGTATCATAATCTGCAATATGACGTTGTCTTCTGGTGATACCTTTCAATATTTCTTCCAACGTTTCCTGGAACTCGACTGAGTTCACTTCGGCATAAGTCGCACTTAACCCGAATTTCTTCGAAATCTGACTCAAAACAATTCTGTTATTTTTGTTTTCACTTAGCTGCTCTATTTCAAGCAACGTGACTATAATCTGTTGATAAGAAGTCAATTTGGATGAGCTTTGCTCATAGATCAAACTTGAAAAGAGAGGTGATATATCGCACATCGGATTCATCTCCCAGAAGATATAGTTCAGTCTCAAGGAACATGCTTGTGCCAACATCTGTTCCATACTTATCTCCAACTCCGAAGTCTCTAAAAGTCGGATAAAGTTCCGAAGATAACTCGATTCCCAAAGAATTCCTGCTCTTATGCTCGGAACCCAGCTAGATTCAGCATCTCTCTCAATAATATATTGAGATAGGGTCTTGTGAGAAATCTGCCGGAAACGGTAACTCAAAAACATATTGGCTTTGACCAAAATAGAACGGTCATACTCGCTGTTGAGTATGAGTTTTTCAGATTGAAGTTTTTGGTATACCAATAGCATATTCTCAAGGCTGAGCTTTCTCGCTAAAAATGTGAACAAAGACAACGACATTTTGTCTATGCAAACCAAATGATAAAATATAATCATCAATGTATCTTGATTGCAAGTTTGGCCAACGAGCTCTTTAATCCTATTGGTATCCATCAAAAAAAGTCGTGAAACGAACGTCTTGACTTTCTCCGAAGTATGAGTCGCCGAAGTCGGATTCAAATTATCAAGCATGTAAGTCAAGTGTCGATCTAGCCCTATAAAATGCCTCTTTTCTGCTTCAACAAGATCATCAATTCGCGACAGTCTCACATCAACTTCTTTCTTAAAATCAACTCCATTGCTAGGTCTTGCCAATAGGTTCATGAGGCCGGGTTTGTTTGAAGGCTCATCATCAACGATGGGTCGTTGTTGGTGCCTCTTTGCCTTCAGAGAATGAAAACGAACGAACACATAAATGGAGCTTGATAAATTGTTGCTGGGCCTAAATACTATTGTGTTGCGAAGCATCTGGCTCTTGACAATCTCCTCATCAAATGAAAATGGACTTTTCAACTTCTTTTTTTCCTTATCATTACTCTGTACGACTCGATAAAATGAATCCAAAGCCGGGTATCACTTTTCGAAATTACCATCTCTCTCATGGTTTATTAACAAAAAAATAAAATTCTCATACATGCTCGGTAGGGTAATTTTTCTGACGCCTCGTCTTCGTCTCATCAAATTATACCCCTCACAATTTTTGACGCGAAAGCTCCTCAAAGGAGGATTTTTTTTTTTTTTTGTATGGACTTTCAGCATGATTACTTATTTTTTTTTTGCAGGCGTGTGCTTTTTTTTGTTTCTAAGTAGAGTGATAACAGGTCAAAATTATCTACAAAAGCAAAACAATTCATTCCCCCCTCAGAAAAAAAAAAGTTTCGGTACCACACAGAACATTCAGCTTGATGAAATTGACACTTTCTTATGATTGCTCAACACCTGTAGTTTTATTCTAATCCCATTCGCATATCGAACTTATATGAAATCAGGCTGAACCCAATAATCCGATGACCCATCAAGGCAGAAAAAAGTTCTTCATGTTTAAGCTTCTTATGATCGGTCTCTGTACATTTTATTCTTTCAACAAGGCCCTAAAACACAAGTAAATCCTATTCAAATTTATCACACATTTGTATATATTATATATATCCCAGACAAGAAAGGCAGTCTTGTATCACCTAGACAATCACAATTCAGAACCCAGCTGAAACCGCATTATGATAGTCACGTGATGTCATTCAAGTGACGCAAATACAGTCATGTGACGTCATTCAAGTGACGTAAATACAGTCACGTGATGTCATTCAAGTGACGCAAATATTGGCACGTGATTGCGAGCTTGTGTAAGTCACGTTGTCTGTTTCACGTGACTATTCGAAATGTATGATGGCTGTCCGAAAGTTGACACAAAAACATCCTCCATCCGAACACCCGAAAAAGGATTGGAAAATTCTTTGATATAAACTGCTTCTTTCCGCCACTCACTTGCTTTCGATTGATTGTCTCCAGCGAACACTTTTCCTGTGGTATTGCCATTCCTTCTTTTCGTGGTAGAAACTCTTCTGCTTTTCTTGAATCTGATCTTTGAGGCGCCAAAGCCATACGACGACGTTTTTAGAAAAACAACTGCTGAGAGATGCGGTTCTCTAGTTCGACCTTTCTCAGATGAAAGTTCAAAGTTTGTCAAAGGCTTCGACCCCTCATTTGAAAATTCAGACTCAATCTTGATGGATCCTGCCCCAAAAAAGCTTCCAGAATCATTTTGTAAAATCTTATACGAGAATTCATTTTTCTCGTATGAATACCCTCTTTCCTGAAGATCTAAGTAAGTCTTTTGAAAATGATGTTCCTCTTCCTTACCCAAGTAATCGAAATAATCGCCGAAGGTCTTGCTTCTTTTGCACCAGATCTGCAAGCAAAAAATTGGTTAGTATCGATTTTCAAGTAATATTTTTCTTCGACTTACTATGGAAGAGATCTTTGATATCACAGCCAATGATGTTTGACAAGAGTTAGAACGTATTATACCATTCAACATACTTCGAGCTATCATGAAGCGGTTTTTCGATTTTCCCATCTTTTTCTCCAGTTCTGGCTTCCTAATTTCCTTCACATTAACATTTGTTTGAATGCTTTTAGGAGAGAGATTCTGAACAAACTCAAGCCGTCTTTTGATACCCATTGTTATTTGAATATTACTGCAATGCTGACAAGAAATAGAACTTTGGTAGCCTGACTTGTTCTTCCTAAATAAAGCAAAGAAGAGAGAAAGAGGTTTTTTTTGGCTGCGAATATGAAACAAAATTAATCTCCAACTCTGTCATAATTGGCGTGTGGGGACTGATCGCGCCACGAAATTCATTAATATAAAGTGTGCCCAAACCGTAAAATATAAGGTATGCAGCTATAGCAATTGCTATAAAGGATCCCTTCAAGCATTTAAATGGAAGATGGAGAATTCAGACCTTTTTCTAGAACCGCTTTTTACCATAGCACATGGAACTGATCTCACAACCAGACAAAACAGACATCAAGTAAAAAAAAGATCTGAATTGGATGGGGGTTGGTGCGGAGCTACCGAAATGCGCCTTTTGGACTCAAGCTTAATGCCGAAAGAAAAGGGGCCTAAGCTGAAAGAGCTAATTGCTATTTTTCAAAGGTCTTTCGAGATGGAAGTTCAAACATTGAAGGAGCAAAAGCAAGGGGAAAGAGAAATTGAAGCTCTCTACAAACTATACGAGAACATGATGATTAAAACGTACGTGGAAAGAGAGGAGGAGATCAACAAGTTTGAATTTGAAGACATAGCGTCTGTCTGGAGTAGTGATGAGTCGGATTTCTCGTTTGACTTTGCTACTCTTTCCTCCTCATCATTTGGAGATGGAGATTATCTCAAAAACGCTCTAGGCTTTAATGACGTATCCTCACCATTTGAGTCTACAGACGGCAATAGAACAAAAAAGGGTGGAGAGGAAACTTTGGGAGTCAAATTTGGCATTGTCGAAGATAATAAGCAACAACCTAGGAAAAGGCAGACGATCACCAAAGGTTGCAGAGATATCCTAGAATCGGTTTTCGAGGTTAAATCATTTCCTAATTCCAAAGAAAGACAAGCTATTGCCGAAAGATGTGGAATAACACCAGTTCAGGTGAGAGTGTGGTTCACCAATAAGCGTGCTAGGAGCAAACATAGGAGACGATAAACAACACATGAACGTGATACATAGTTAAGTTTTTGGAGAAATATAAGCTATCAACTGAAAAGGGGATAAACAAAAACAAAAATACTATAATAATGATCACTCGTCGTCATCTCGGTAACTAAACTTCCTGATTTCACCCAACCTCTTCCTAGCACTCATGAGAGCGTTTTCGAGCTTGATTATTTCAACCTGCTGCTCCATTTCAGCTGTCTTGTTCTCATAGGTGGATAACTTAGAGTAATCAATTTCTTTCAACTTGGTTTGATCGGATAGTAACTTATTAACACTTGTGACCAGTTGCTTACAAGCAGCATTGACCATTTTTGATGCAGACTCAAGATTCTCTTGCGATTTGGACATTAACTCGGACTTAACTCGAGAAGAAGAGACAAGTTGTGCGGTGGTAGCAGCGACCTCATTTGCTGCAACAACAAGTTCTTCCTTGGAGTTTTTAGAAGACAGAACACCATCGGCGACCTTAATCAAAACCCCAGTTGAGTATGCTATCTGCTTTGAAGCGGAAATCAATCCTTCTGTCCACTTATTGTTCTTCTTGTAGAATGAAGTTCTAGAGTTGGCACCACGACCATTATTCACGATCTCATTCTGAGATTCGACACAAGCCTTTATCAACAAAGAAATTGCCTTGATGATAGCAGATGCTGCAGACAGAATGGACCTATTAACTTCCAGCTCCACAGATGACAATGAAACGTCATTAAGTTTAGACAGCAAAGACTCGATATGGGAAGAAGCTTGGTCAACAGCTCTAGTAGTGTTAGCCATTTGCTGATCAACTAAATCGCTGACTTCACCAGAAGAGAGATCTATTTTTGACCTTGGGGTTTTCAAAGACTCCACAATTTGTAGGAGAGACTGCAACACTTCCTGCACATCTAAGTTACCATTGATCACCACATCAGTTTTCTGCTCTTCTGACATACCACCGAGGTTATTGTGATAGAGGGATTCAATGAAAACTTCAGAGATCTCTGCAACATCTCTAGCCATATCAACCAAATCATCCTGGAAATCATCAAGCTTTGTCAGTCTCGTTAGCCCTTTTGTATTCAATATAATGTCACTGATCGAAGTAGTAAAGCTTGTCACTGTTTCAATGACTGGAGCCTGGTCACCGTTGGGGCCATCTGCTATGAAATTGTTAAAACTGGTTGCAAACTCTGTAGAGAGCTCCGATGACTTCTCTATCAAAGTCAACAAGTACTCTGGTGAAGAGTTCAAGTTTCCTGCTTGCATTGGTGAGTCCAGTTGGAAAAGAGCTTCTTGGATTCTAGCCACTCCTGAACGTAAAACTGCATCAATTAACAATGTGAGTCTGTCCAGTTGATCTTTCAAAACCTGGTCGATTTGATCATCGATTGCTGCGTCCTTCTCTTTCTGTTGGTTGGCCAGTTCTGCTATAGTTTCCTCCATTGTTTGTTGTGTCACTTCAAGCTCTAATTCTTTTTCTCTCAAAAGTGCTTCCAGATTTGATAGTCTTCCAGGATCTGCAATGTTAGAATATCTGTTTATACGCTCTTCCAACTGATCGATTTCCTTTTTATGTTGCGAGAAGATAGATGACAAGTTGGACGACTGTGCACGTTCCGTTGTTGAGAGCTTGTCTTCCAGTAATTTGATGGTACTTTCAAGTCTCTCTATCTCAGATTTGGAACCTCCTCTCATTCTATCGAGCTCCAGTCTTGCTCTGTCTCTTTCTCTGATTAAGTCTGCTAACTCTATGTTCTTTGCCTTCAGATCCTTTTCAAGCTTCTCTCTTTTCTCGACTGCTTCCTGTGCTGACGAAGCTTTTTGTTGTGCTTTCTTGAACTTAGTCAGTAGCCCTAGATGCTCTTGCCTTAACTGGGTGTAAAGCTTGGCAAGCGATTCATATTTGTTCTTCCAGTAGTTCACTTGTTCTTGGAGGTAATTCATCTGTTCATCCTTCGATGCTATTTGCTGCTCGGCTACGTTGGTAGTTGTCATCAGTTCTGTTTCCAACGACTTGACCTTTTGATCATATTGCTCCAGCATTAACACGTCTCGATCATGTTGGCCGCTCAACGCTAAGATGTCTCTTTCCAATTCAGCGACTTTGCCTTGTGCTTGTCTTTGTAGCTGATCAGCCATCAACTGCTGTTGTGCAAGAATTTGAGCTTGTTCTTGTTGCCTCTGTTGATCTTCCCAGTACTGTTGTTGTTGATCTTGTATTTGCTGCTGTTGTAGTAAAGCATTTTGACGTTCCTGTTCTAACTGCCGTTGCTCCATCTCAAACTGTCTTTGTTGCTGAACATATGAATCCCTAACAACACCAGTGGGTTGTGACTCAACTGGTAAAGGCTTTTCCTCTTCCTCCACAGATCTTGATCTTGATGGCAACGGTAGACCTGACCTTTCTGACTTTTGGCTCACCTCTCCAACTTCATCGCCCTCGTAAAGATTTGGTGGATC
>JAJMKV010000029.1:0-20878 GCA_030569375.1 Ogataea ganodermatis
TCAACCAACGTGGTCAAATTGGTGCTTATCAGTTGGTTCCTGGAGATCCATAGATGGTGTTTTTCTCTCGTGTACCTCCCCGAGTACGCCAAGTCTACTGTCTTTTGCTCCAGAGGATCGGTAGAGTCGAGGTGCTCCTTATGGTTTGACTCGCCTCGTACCTTTGGTAACGGTGTGCGGTCTACAAATAGCTATAGTTTCTATGCAAACAAAATCTGAACCCAAGTACATAATGTAAACTGCTTATGCTAAGTCAGAGCTAAAGTAAAGTCACCTTGGCCCAAAATGTCCCTCCAGTCAAACTTCAAGAAAAAGTTGTTGTCTTTTTTCTTTATGAAATTGATAGGATCTTCAATTGTGAGATCGTAAACCTTCCATATAGTTTCCATGGCCTTTCGTATTTGTACAACTGATCCCAACGACCATTTCTGCTCTACGTTGTCAAAAATTTCCAAAGCTTTCACTCTGTTCGGTTCTGCGTTCACACCGATTATGTTGCAAATCGAGAAGAAAAATAAGCACCAGGTCGGGAACAGAATTCTGGTCTCATTCAAGCTTAATTCCATCAAACTGTCCATAAGATCGTGGAGTGTACTGTAGTAAGTCACAGCAAAGTCTTTTTCAGAGTAGATCTTGAGCTTACCCCCCCACAAAAGTGTACAAAAGTATACTTTTGTGGTTAGTAAATATGACTTTGCACAAAGCTCAAGTTCTTTGGAGTCGTTTCCAGTATCCTGTTGCAAGTTGTCCAAGATATCCCAAAGTCTCAGATACCTTTTGCTTAGCATGTTCTCTCCCACTGAATTGGCGTCCCTCATATTGTTCAACATAGCAAGCTTGTAGATCAGAAAGAGCAATCGGGGTGAACAGCCCAGTGTGTGATCTACACGGTCGCGATCAAAAAAGGATTCAATGATGGGAAAAGAGCAGGTAGTCAAAAATCGATCGAGTCTCTCATTTTTCAAAGTGCAAATCAGTAGAATGTATCGCAAGGAGAAGTATTTGTAGACAAATGTCAATGTTTTGGAATCCAATATTTGCTCAGTGGGTATTGATGAAAGAATCAAACATCCCTCTTTCATGTTTTCTACCCAACTAGGATTTCCTTGATTTGAGATTTCCGCTGAGCATAGTGTCATTATTGTAATGAGCAACTCCTCCAAAGGTTCCTTTTGCGATGGATCAAAGTCGTCAAGTAGGTTATGAAGTTTGTTGATAGCTTCATTTTTGTGATGTGAATATTGCGAGAAGTAAACATCCTTCAGTTTTTTCTTTTGGTGTATTGAATTTTGCTTCATCTCCAACTTCACAAGATCAATAGCACTCAGCGATAGTGCGGCGTGATAAACTCCTTCCAACCGGTGACAATTTGAAAGGACGATGTCTCTAAACTCATTGGAGTCGTTCCCACACATGGAAAATGTGTGAGTCTTGCTGAGATTTTTTGTGAAGTGGTTCAAAAGGTATTCTTCGCTGGTTTTGGACGACATTCCTGGCCGCAATTCAAGATCCCTGGACAGATCTGAACTTGCGGGTTTTCCTCTGCGTGAGTTTTTTCCGTTCATTGAAATCTCAATCAAATCTCTGGAGTGATTGAATTTGTAACCTAAACTTACTTCCCAAGCTGTGAAATTGATCAAAAACGGCTGTAGCTTAGGTTTTTTTGATAGACATTTGGGATTCGTGACGACGTCGTGGTGCCTGACATGATTCTCTTGCGACCAAAAAATCACTTGCTGATTATAAACACACGGCAAATTCAACTTGATACAGCTACTGCAAGCTGGTCTGATCTCATCGCACTTCTTCTTCCGCTTTTTGCAAGACAAACAACCTGTTCTTGATTTCTTGCGCCCCCTTGAACTTGGCGGAGGCGTTTTGTTAGTTGTGGTGTTTTCCATTGAGCCAGCGAGTCTTCACCATAAGGCTAATTTCTAGTCAAATTATGAGAACAAACACTTGATCCGTTTTATTGTAATTATTGATTTGGTATGTGATTGTTCCTATATTCCGTTACAAATAAATCACCGTTCTGCCATTGATTTGAAGGGCCACTAAGTTTTCGGAAGTGCTGAGAGGTGGATACGAACGAAAGGAGATAAGAGAAAATTAGTCACCAACACTGTGCCTGGGCTATGACGAGAGCCCAACAATGCGTGGTCGATGACCAATTGGGCCAACTCCACACTTTATCAATATGCGGTCTTCCTAACTTGTCTCTTTTTTCGAATCGTAGCCGATAAAAAAAGATAAGCTGGCGCTTTCCCAAAACGGAAAAGCCTTACTTGAAATTTTTTCGAGATAAGAAAATGTTGAAGACAATGAATCGAAATCGCCAAAGGAACTCAGTGCGCTTTCCAAGTTAATCAAAATCTGCTTTATAGCGAATGGCAACAAAGTCTGACTCTGAGATGTTTGGTGAGTTTTACAAATGGAGCAATACTTAAGGAAACGTAGATTCCTTTTTGACGACTCAGTAGTGTGAGGAGCTCTATACACACAAAGCACTAGCACATCATGACCATCGAGGAGAAAAGAGTTAATATTGCCATTGACAGAGGTGGAACATTCACTGACGTCATTGCTGTGATCCCAGGTCAGCCGGACTACATTTTCAAGCTATTGTCGGTGGATCCAAACAATTACAAAGGTAAGTAATTCAATTGCAAGTAAGAGAAATCATACACCTAACAGATTCATAGATGCAAACATCGAGGGTATCAGAAGAGTTCTTGAGTACGTCACGGGCAAAAAGATCCCAAGAGGGGAGCCGTTGGACATATCATGCATTGAGTCAATCCGTCTGGGAACTACGGTGGCCACGAATGCGTTGCTGGAAAGAAAGGGTGAAAGAGTGGCATTTCTCACCACCAAAGGATTCAAGGATTATCTCCACATTGGGGACCAGTCTAGACCCGAGCTTTTCAAACTCTTGGTTCAAAAGCCAGGTGTCTTGTACCAAAGGGTTGTTGAAATTGACGAGAGAGTGACACTGGCAGGTTTCTCTGAAGATCCCGAAGAGAGAGATTACCGCGATTTGTTGGACGGAGTCAATTACGTCGAGGGACAGACCAAGGATGTGATCCATATTTTGAAACCAATTGACTTGGATCTGGCAAGAAAGGAACTCCAAAAACTGAGAGATGATGGTTTTGAGGTGATCGCCATTTGCTTGATACATGGCTATAATTTTCAAGAGCACGAGAAGCAGTTGAAGAAGCTAGCATTGGAGATGGGATTTAGGTTTGTGGTGACATCCCACGAGACTATGCCTACAATCAAAGCTACACCAAGAGGTCAGTCGACGGTCATTGATGCTTATCTCACACCCATCATCAAGATTTATATTGACAATTTCCTGAGTGGTTTCAAGAAGGGATTTGAAAAAAATACTCGCATTGAGTTTATGCAATCTGATGGAGGCTTGAGCTCACATGACCACTTCACAGGACTGAGATCTTTGCTTTCGGGACCTGCCGGTGGAGTTGTGGGTGCTGCTACTACTTCTTACGACTCAGAGGTTGGCCGGCCAATCGTTGGTTTTGACATGGGAGGAACTTCAACAGATGTTTCCCGTTACGATGGCCACTATGAGCATGTCTTTGAGACATTGACCGCTGGAATCAACGTGGCTGCTCCACAGTTGGACATCAATACTGTTGCTGCCGGGGGTGGATCTATTCTATTCTACGAAAACGGTACTCTGAGAGTCGGGCCTGAGTCTGCTTCGTCACACCCAGGGCCGGCATGCTACAGAAAAGGAGGTCCTTTGACAGTGACTGACGCCAATCTATTTACAGGACGTATTCTTCCTGAATATTTTCCGAAAATTTTTGGTCCCAACGAGGACCTTCCTCTTGATTTTGATGTTACTAGAAAGAAGTTTGAGGAGCTCACTGAAAAAATCAACTCTGAAAACCCGGAATCAACTAAAACACCATACGAGGTTGCTTTGGGCTTCTTGAAAGTGGCTAATGAGACGATGGCTAAACCTATCAGACAGTTGACTGAGACCAAAGGTTTGGCAGTTTCAAGCCACGATCTTGTTTCTTTTGGTGGGGCTGGCTCCCAGAACGCCTGTGATTTGGCAACAATTCTCAAAATCAACAGGATCATTGTTCACAAGTACTCTTCGATTCTTTCAGCCTACGGAATCGCACTGGCAGACGTGGTTCAGGAAACCCAGGAGCCTGCAAGTGAGATCTACACCACTGAAGCAGTTCCTGGATTGTACAAACGGTGCAAAAAGTTGAAAGAAAAGGTGACTGAAAGCTTGGTGAAACAAGGAATCAAGCCAGAGAATATCACTTACAGCGTTTACTTCAACATGGGTTTTAGTGGCTCGGACACAAAAATCATGGTCCTTGAGCCTGAAGACGGCGATTTCCTTAAAGAGTTTGTTCGCATTCACGAGAGAGAGTTTTCGTTTGTCGATGATACAAGAAATGTTGCTGTTCACGATCTTAGAGTGCGTGCTTCGGGAACCTCGTCAAAGATCACTGAACGGTCTCCATACAAGGATTTGGAATCCGTCAAGTCTTTTTCTGTTCCAGAAGGATTGGAGGAGACTACAAAGGAAATGGTTTTTGAAAACGGTGTTTCGGTTGCAAAGGTCTACTTGCTGAACAATTTACAGAACGGAATGGTGATTACGGGTCCTGCTTTGTTACTTGATAGCACACAAACCATTCTTGTGACTCCAAATGCCAAGGCTACAATCCTACCTAAGCACGTCATCATCGATCTGGACACCGAAGTCAAGGCAAATATCTCCACCGATTATGTTGACCCAATTCAGCTGGCCGTTTTCAGCAACCGGTTCATGTTTATTGCCGAAGATATGGGCAGAACTTTGGCCAAAATTTCCGTTTCGGCAAACATCAAAGAAAGAATGGACTTTTCCTGCGCACTGTTTGATGAAGAAGGTAACTTGACTGCTAACGCTCCACATGTCCCAGTTCATCTTGGTTCAATGTCCTTTTCTGTCAAGTACGCAAAAAATTTTTGGGGAGATAGCATCAAGCCAGGTGACGTTCTGGCCACCAACTCTCCTCAATGCGGTGGTACACACTTGCCGGACATTACTTTGATCTCTCCTGTTTTCATAGACGGGCGTATTCGTTTTTTCACCGCGTCCAGAGCTCACCATGCAGAAATTGGTGGAATTACCCCTGGATCCTGTCCACCTAATGCCAAGTTTTTGGAAGAAGAAGGTGCTATTATTCACACTTGGAAAATCATTTCTGAAGGGAAGTTTGACTACGAGGGATTGAACAAGTATTTTGTTGAGGAACCAGCCAAATATCCTGGATCTTCGGGGACTAGAAAACTGAAGGATAACGTTTCAGACCTCAAGGCACAAGTGGCATCCAACCAGAGAGGAGTGAATCTTCTTCAGGATCTATTCAAGGAGTACGGAACAGAAACAGTGCTCTTTTACATGTCCAACGTCAGAATCTCGGCAGAGATGGCTGTCAGGCAGTTTTTCAAAAAATTGGCCTTGACTCACAAGGGCAATCTGCCTTTGACAGCCGAAGAGTATCTTGATGATGGATCCAAACTGTGTTGTTCTATCTCCATCAACGCCGAAACAGGAGATGCCGTTTTTGACTTCACCGGAACATCCGAACAGGCTTACAACTGCTACAATGCTCCTCCTGCTGTTACGTATGCTTGTGTTTTGTATGGTTTGAGAGTGCTTATCGACGCCGATATTCCTCTGAACGAAGGTTGTTTGATTCCAATTGAAATTATTATTCCAGAAGGAACAATTTTGAATCCGACGAGCGATGCTGCTGTGAATGCCGGAAACGGAAACACCTCTCAAAGAATCAACGATGTCATAATGAAGTGTTACCAACTTTCAAGTGCAGCGACAGGAAGCATGAACGTGCTGGCGTTTGGTCGTTCGAAACTTACGCTCACAGACGGTCGCGTTGTGGATGGTTTTGCACATCTTGACACCATTGCTGGGGGAAGTTGTGCAAGCTATTTGGGACCCGGTTACAGTGGAGTTCAGTCGCATATGACGAACACCAAAATCACCGATCCTGAGATCCTGGAGAGCAGATATCCGGCCATCTTGAGAGATTGGTCCATAAGAACTGGTACTGGTGGAAACGGAAAGTATAGAGGGGGAGATGGACTGCAGAGAATCACAGAGTTTACGACTCCAGTGGAAGTGTCTTGCTCTGCTTACCGTCGGGTTAACTCTCCTTATGGTTGCTGTGGAGGTGAAGAAGGTGCTCGTGGCGAGACTCTATATGGAAGAAAGAAAGCAGACGGTTCTGTTCAGTGGATTCATCTTGCTGGTTTCACGCAATTAACTGTTCAAGCTGGTGACTTAATTAACGTGAAGACTCCAGGCTCTGGCGGATACGGCATTCCGACACAGTCAAACGAGAATCATGAGATTGACAGCGTGACCCCATCTATCGCGCGTATTCCGTTGGCAGGTGGAACCCTTGGAAACCTGGTCAGTGCTGCAAACACTTCGCAGTAAATTACTGTTTCCAACAAGGCTTTCGTTGAAATCCTTGTTTACTTCTCTCAAATCTATCCTACTAAAGCAACATTGAGTAATCCAATATTTGAGTATTTTACTATCTTCCACGTCTGTAGAGAGTATTCTATGTTGGGCTCACTAGCCCTATCACCATTAGGACAATGGTCTGGCAGCTGGGAGCATTCTACATCTCTAAAGTAAATCATCTCAATTATCTTAATTCACGCTCTCTACAAAATCTGTAGAACTCAAAAAAACAAATCATAGTCTTCGAAACTCCTTACAAGTTCTTCGAGTACAAATCACCACGTTCTTTGGCGCGCAGTGCGTCTCTCTGGGTGAAGTACCACGCAACACCGGTGGCAATCAGCCCAACTCCCGCCAAGCAGGCAGTGTAGGTGAACCCAATGTGGTATTGAGGAGCGTCTTCGGTGTTCCAGACAAGAATAGGAACCCACGCGTTGGTCACGTACGCCAGCGTATTCGTCACCACAACGGTAAAATTCCGCTTCATATCGTCTTGGAAAAGCAATCTATTCACCCAGGAAAAGATCTGAGGTTGTCCCCACGAAGTTGGAATACCGATGATAAAGTAAGCAGCCCAGTGAAGTCCTCTTGGAACATCCCAAACAGACAAAACCGCACATCCAAAAATGAGGAAGATAAAGTAGGCGCCAATCAAAACAAAATTATATCTTCCACCAACAAAATCATGCAGATAAGACAAAGTCAGTGCCACACCAATGGAGGAACCGTACAAGATGGAAGGATAGATATTGTACTTGCTGGAAGGCAGACCAAGATCGTACTTCATCCATGTAGTGAAAGTAGGCTGACCAATTGCTCCACCAGTGTTGTTGTAGCACAAGAACACGATAGGGAACACAAAGATGTGCCATGTGCTGAAGAAACTCTTAATCTTCTTCCAGGTGTACTTTTGTCTGGTGTTGAGCTGTGCTCCAATTCTTCTTCTGCGCTCAAGAGCAACGAGCTTGTCCTGTTCAGTGAAATACCATGCGTCGGTCGTCGACGGTGTATTTGGGTCGACAAACATGGTGTAGATTCCAATTGGGAACGAAATGACCGCATCAAAGACAAAAAGCCACTTGAAAACAGCCATGTGTGAGGAGGAAAAACGATTGATGATACCTTCCTGGAGCGGACCGGAGATCAAACTGGCAGCAACACCGGAAACGGCAAAATAGGTGGATCTCTTGGAAAGCTCATTCGGCGAGTACCACGAGCCAACAAGGTACTCGAGACCAGGGAAATATCCCGACTCGAGCAGTCCAACAAGAAACCGGATTCCGTAGACAGCGTGAATCTGGTTACGGCCGCACGTGATCATAAGCACTGTCAGAACAGCCCAAATCACCTCGAGACCACCAAGGTAAAATCTTGCGGAGATACGGTGCAAGACAAGATTGGACGGGATGGCACCCACAATGTAACCCACAGTCCACAGGGTCACCATGTAGTTGTACTGATTCTTGTTCATAGTATAGTACTCCTTCATTCCGTTAACGTAAGCGGTGGAGACGTTGGACTGGTTCAAGTTCTTAATGAAGTAGCCAAGCATGGAACTCGACAGCAGAAACCAATCTAGCTTGAGCAAAAATAGCTGCTCCTTAGGATGCTTGTCGAGACCATCCCAGAAATAGCGTGCAACTCTCCACCAGAGCTTCTTTCTGCGCAGAATTTCAGCTGGAGTGAGCTCAACGGTCAGATCAATGTATGGTTCAGTCGGGAAACCTTCATGCTCTTCGATCTCATCCTGAGAGCTCACGTGGGACTCGTGGATTTCGAGGTAGGCGTGTTTTGCAGACGCTGTCTCGTGCAGGGAGGACCCGGTTTTTGATTTTTCAGACGACATTTTGCTATGCGGTGCAACATATCATCTTGTAGTCTGAGCCCAATGTTGCGATCCATCGTGTTTAAGTACCGTCCTCTCATTAGCGAGCCGCATTCCTCCGGGGCCATGCATATCAAGAAGTGCTAATTTTCATGATAATCGTGAGCCATACTTTCTGACGTCTCCACCACACCTGCCAAGAGCACGTAAACTATTTTCTACAACTCCGAAATGGCACATGTGTTCACGGCAGATTTCGCGCGCCTGCTGTGGCTGTGACATAATCCCACACAATTCTTCCCCTGACTCAAAACTGGGGCGCGCCCGTCAATTTTCATGACAGAAGCCACTGGACGCAGACGTCAGTCAGATGAACGGCGTGCCGGGGCAGTTAAAGCAGGTCAATCGGCGACCAGGTCGGCAAATCGACTCCGCTGTCTCGACTTGGCATTCTTGGCTCGATCGTATCCCCGGTCTGCAGGCCTCAGTATCGCCGAATATTGTTGGTCCATCTGGTTTTACAGTCTTCTCGCATGGAAACAAAAATTGAATCACTGTCAAAGCCATACATATTCTTGAAAAAACAATTCTCACACGCAAGCAACCATCTCCACAGTTGACTTGACTTCGGTATAACTCAACTGATCTGACTTTGCTTTGTTGAGCCGTCCGGACCTGGTTACTGCACTACCGAGCCCTCAAGACACTTATTTTGTATGATTTTTGTGACCTGCCAAGCTCCAACGAGGTGAGCCTACAATTCAGAAAGTAAACAACTTCTGGGTGGTGATACTGTAAAATTTGTCATAAGAAGTGGCCTCAAAGGTCACAATTGTGTTCAGTTGCGGACTCCTGCGAGTGATGAGAACCAACTAATAGCGCAATATTAACAAATACACTTTCGAATTCGGCCAAATTGCAAAAATATTTTTTTTACTAACTTTTTTTGTGATATTTTTGCAACCATTTTAGGAATCGCTTATTCACTATAGGCTGGTGGGGGGTCATCAACCTGTAAATTTGAGATACCCAGATGATCCCCACTTGCAGAAGGTGCAGCTCTATTGAATGCAAAGTCGGCATTCAAATTGAACTTGTATTTCTTCGCCGAAACGTCGTCCTTCGAGCTCGCTAGTATCACCACCACCCTGAGCGAAGTGCGGTTTTTGAAGTATTCTCCAAGTTGAATGGTAGGCATCACAGGTTTCTTCAAAAACTCCACTATACCAAGATTTGTGTGGATGAGTTCCTCCAACGGCAAGTAATACGTGTACGAGTCGCCGTTTTTGGTGAAGTTTGCAATATCCAGCATGTACTGTTCGCCGTCCTTAAACCTGTCCGCATACAAAATTTGTCTTGGACCCGCATTGACTGCACAAAAATGGTGGACATGCACCTCAACTTCAGATTCCAGAGAAATTTCTAGACTTTGAATCGCAAACTTTCCCAATCCAGTGGATACGTTTTGGAACTTGAAATGTGGTTCTAGATCACCGATTTCTTTAGCCACAAATCTCAAATTACCAATCTCAGACGGGCTACGATCAAGACGGATGCAAGAAGGGGAATCGAGCTCTGCAATCAGCTTGATGTCGTGCGCCACATCTTTGTATGATTCGCTTTTGTAGTCTTTGTTCCAAAGTCCTCTCAGTGCCCTAGTATGTCTGTGTGAGTGCTGCATTGAGTTCTCCACTATGCGATCAGTTTCCTCGTCAAAAAAGCGCTCTTTGAGCTTACTTTTATAAGTGTGCTCGACTTTTCTCAGTAGTCGAGTCTGAGGACGTTCCAAAACAGTGAAACCACCTTGGTATATTAAAGGAACGAACTCAACCACAGATCTGTGGAAAATAGTGTCTCGATTTACCCTCAACTCAAGCCCATATCGCGCACTAATGCATCCTCTACGTCTCGAAAGGTCACCAAAGGACTTACAGGAGGACGGCAGAATGGTGTTTGGGAAGGTAAATTCGACTGGAAACTTGAATTTCTCGCCCATTTTAATTGTTCTCGATGGGTTGTTGAATGAATAGCCATCAATTAGGACTTCTAGCTGTGAAAAAAGCGGGTGCCTCACTGTATGAATATGGCTATGCCTGTCTTTCCCAGTACCTCTCACTTCATTGTAACTCAGTTCATATATACCAACAAAACTTACAGTCACACTTTCGATCTTATCTGTTTCTTTGGTAAACTCAAAATGCAGATTCGTTCTAACATTTGGGTTTGCAGGTGAGTAAATGGTGTGTTTATGGTCAATTGTGGCTTGGAAGTGGCCCATTTCGTTTGGTGATTCGTGCTCCTAAAAGAAGCTAGCCAAAAACTTGAGAGACAGCAATATCAAACATATTAAATCCTTCAGCTTTTGAGCTCTGAAAGTTTGATGGCTGCGCCCAAACGTGATGTTTTTGGCCGAAACGCTCACAAAATAACTTTTTCGGGCTGATTATGCGAGCCAAGATCTCCACAGCCCCGAAAATGCTAAGCCTCAAAATGACCGAGATCCTAATAAAAACCCGGGGCAGAGCGGCTCAAACCAACATGGGACCCGCTTGACCAGATGACCTCTTTCTTGTACTTTTGACCCAAGCCTTTCTAGATTCTGTAGATTTACTACACTCGACTAATCTGCAAAGAGTTTTTTATTCAAATGTTCTTAGAAATCAGTACTATAGAGTCCCAAAATAGTTGGCGCGCATTCAAACAAACCTAACATTGAAATTCAACAACCTTGAACAAAATTGGAAGACAGTAGTCAGCAATCTTCTCATCGTAAAGGTTGTAAAAGTGTCCAGATGCACATTCATAAAATGTGGTCTGGTCACCCAAGGCCAGATATCCTTCTTTGGTCACTCCCCAACCTGCAGCATAGATAGTTCCTGCCTGAGGAACAGGACCATCAAATTGGAACTGGTGGTTGCTCACAACCGAGCCAATTCTGCCGAATTTGTCATATAAAACGTCGCCAACAAGAGTAATACTCAGGGTGTTTGGATTTTCTGGACAAGTGATGTAGTCAACCTGGCACACTTGTGGGGTATGTGTGTCTTGGATTTGACCATCGGAAATTTGAGTCACAAGATTGACCAAAGTCAGCTGGTGAGGCCGAAAAACGGCTGGGGAGTGATTATATTCGATCTCCTCTCGTTTTTCATGAGGAAGAGCGGTTTCCACAACCAATCCAAAAACTTTTCCTTCGAATTCCAAGTCACAGTCAAGTGATGTTGACGGTTTCAAGTCTTGCCATGATTCGGAAGGAACATAGCTGGCCGACAATGTGCCAATAAAGGAGAAAATAAGAGGGATGGAGAACTTCATGTCTGTATACTTGTAGTGGTGGATGGTTACTACAAAAAGCTCATATCGAGAAGAGTGTTTTTTAGCGCTTTCAGGGAAAAGTGTTGAAATCGCTTCCAAAACTGGACAGGACTCATGGCTAGAGGCCTCTTGGTTAAGCGCCAGATCAACGAGTTTTCGGCGTCTACTGGGGCAAAGAATTAACAAAAAAACAAAAAAACTTAAGGTCACGTGTGCCAGCTCACTTGCTCTCATTTTCAAAATCAAGAAACAAGCCGCCAATTCTATCAGTTGTAATGAACAAAAACCTGGCTACTTTTTCTCCTGAATTATCTCATGCAAACACTCAACGTCCTTGTCGGTGCTTTCGGTATCTTCGCTCTCCTCATCTTCAAATAGGTGCGAAAGCTCCTCCAAAGTGTAGCCCTGAGTTTCGGGAAACAGGAAATAAACCAGGGCCAGCCAGAACAAGTTCAGAAATAGATAGAAAATGTAATACTTCCACTTGATGTGTGCCAATGCGATTGGATTGACATACATGTTGACAATGAGAGCACATTGTCCCACAGCATTTTTGATAGCCAGTCCTTTTGTACGGATGCTGAAGTTCAGAATCTCCGTTGAGTAACTGTATAGCAATGGGTTGCAGGCAATGTTGTAGGACGCATCATACAAAAACAGGCACACAATAACACCATATGCGTAGTGTTTTTCCAAGCTCTTCAAATAAAGCGCAGTGCAAATAATGAACGGGATATTAATGAGAATCATGAGGATCAAAGAGGACATCCACAAAGGTCTTCTTCCCACTCTTTCGGAAAGCCAGGCTCCAAACAGAGATGATATAAGGTTCAGGATGTTGAGCCCGCCATTAATTCCTGTTTGTTTGGTGGTACCTGTAATTCCCACGAGTGTAAGAATTTGAGAGAAGTAGTACGAAATGATCGATTGTCCGGACCATAGAGCCAACAGTGTCATGATAATCACCACCAAAATTCTCATTCTGGGAGCCCTTGTAGCGAATGCCTTTTTGTAAGATATTTTTGAGTTTTCTTTCAAGGCAGTGAGGTGATCATGAATCTCTTCGATTTCTTTCAAAACAAACGGATCAGTCTCGTCGCCGTTGGCATGGTATTTGAATAAAATCTCGGCTGCTTCTTTGGTTTTGTCCTGAGAGATGAGATAGCGAGGTGATTCTGGCATTAAAAAGACTAGTCCGATTGTAAGAACAGGAATCACACCTTGCAAAAATGATGGAATTCTCCAGGCAAGGTTACTCCACGTGCCCATATGATACGATGTTCCAAAACATGTCCACGAGCATATAATACTGCCAACGTACCAGAATGGGTTGAACAATGAGACCAAGATTCCTCTCTGGCGTGGGTGTGCAAGCTCGGAAAGAAGCGCTGGCCCTGCATTAGTGATGAATGCAATTCCGAATCCAAGCACAAACCTGGCTCCCAGGAACATTCCATAAGAGTGAGATCCTGCCTGGAGACCTGCACCCAGGATGGTGAAAAGCTGACCAATCATTAAAGAATAGCGTCTGCCGATGTGGTCAGGTGCCCAGCCACCTGGAAATGATCCTGCAAGACACCCGACAAAATACATTGACGTAATGATACCTATTTTGTCCGATGAAGGGTTTCCCATGACGAGTCTCCAACTCTTGAATGCCTGCAAGTTTGAGGTGAGAGAAGCATCGAAGCCCGTGCACACCTGTGCAAGAACTATAAGAAGAATCCAAGCGTTGAGTTTTCGCATCCCCGGGTCTTTCCACCAATATGCATTGGTGTTGTTGGGGAGTTCGGGGTCTTTGAGTAGTGTTTCACTCAAGGGCCGCGACTTCTGCTTAGTTTGGATGGTGAGTGACCCGATTTTCATTTTCGCTTGCGGTGTATGGCATGTTTACACTCTACGATGTCGGATTGCACAGTAGCTTCTTTATGAACGGGGACTCAGGCTACGAAGTTTTACTGATAAGGATCTGGCTGAAAAAAATTAGCGATATGAGAAGACGCACCATCGCAGATGAAAAAAGCCGATCGGACTTGGGAAGCAGAAAACTGATAAGCTTGCGGAGTCTTATCGCCAATTTTGACAACAGCAAATTTTTATTGTTGGATGATCTGAGTTTTTAAGCGCTCATGAAGTTATCATTTTCGTGAACTAGGCCCTATCTAACGCCACGCATGGCGGAGACCGCGGGTCCAGCATTGGTCAGGCTGAATTACTACATTCGCGATTAGAAATCGCGAAGTTTGGGTTCCACTGTTTATAAAAAGCGCCGATCTTTTCCTAGCAACAAAATAATTTTTCTTCTGTTAAACTTACTCCGCAACGATCATGACTACGGCAACGATTGCAAATACTCACCCCACCTCTCTCGCTGCGCCTGTAGAGGGGCAGCTTGCAACTGCTCCAACGGTGATTGCTGAGACAGCCAAAAGAATTGCCGGCCAGACCTACGGTGACTGGAGAGATGACTTTTTCCGCGACGGCTTTGCAGTCGTAAAGGGTGTCATTTCAAAAGAAAATGCCAGTCATTACCAGCAAAAAGCCTTCGAATGGATGAAATCATTCAGCGACGAACTTGACTTTGAAAACCCCAACACTTGGATCGAAAAGAATATACCCCCAACCAGCAAAATCAACACTTTTTTCACGCATTGCGTTCCGCATGAAAAATTCATGTGGGATGCCAGAATGGAGCCTGGCGTTTTGAAAGCGTTTTCCGACCTTTGGGGGACTGACAAACTTTTGGCGTCATTCGACAGTCTCAACGTGACACTGCCCAACCGCAAGGACAAGGCCCGCAAAGGTCGTTGGCAACATTTTGATCAGTCGCCACTCAAACAAGGGCTGCAGTGCGCGCAGGGAATCATAAGTCTCAGCGAACACGGCCCGGATGACGGTGGTCTCGTTGTTTATAGGGGTTCTTCTAAACTTTACGAACAATTTTTCGAGGAAAATCTTCCCAAAGAGAAGTGGGATCCGCTGGACCGCTATCTGGTGACTGACGAAGAGCTACAGTGGTTCCTGGATCGCGGGTGTGAAGAGGTGAAAATTTGTTGCGAGGCCGGCGATTTGCTGATATGGGACTCGAGAACGTGTCATTGGGGTATGGAGCCGAGAGAGAGCAGCAACACCATTCGAACTGTGATATATGCTGCCTACACGCCTGCTGCCTTTGCCACAAAAGAGACTTTACGAAAGAAGAAAGATGTGTTTGAGAGATGGTCCGGCACCACTCATTGGCCTCACGACAATATTGTTTACCGCGCAACAAAGGCATATCATGAGGACGGAACGGAGTATGAGAACAACCGCGATGAGCCGCTGGAGCCTCCTGAGATGAGTGATCAACTCTTGCGTCTGGCTGGAGTAAAAGAGTACGATAACTAGTCTCGAAAAATGAATTTCCGACAAGAATCTTAGTAAAGTTGCCGAAGAAATGAAAAACCTAAAGTCTCCGAGCCGCAACGCGATAAGAAATTTTTCACTTCAGTACTGATAAGAAAAAGAAATAATCTCCGACGGAGAGTTAACTTTTTTCCTCGACAGATCAAGCTCAGAGGTTGTCTTGTTGGAAAGCTTAAAAAGTGCCCAGTGTCGTTCTAGATGAGTGAAAAATGCACATGAGTAAACACTATACCGCTGTAATCATGACTGTGGATTCATTTGTGGCAAAAGGCTCGACCATCCTGGTGACTGGCGGTTCAGGGTTCATTGGATTGCATTGCATCTCTGAGCTCCTCAAAGAAGGATTCAAAGTCAAAGCAGCTGTGCGCTCTGTAAAGAAAGGGGACAAGTTGAAAGACTGTTTTCCGCGCAAAGTTGCAAACAACATCAGCTGCGGGCTCATCGACGACATTCAGGATTACGATTCGCTGGTCCGTGAGGTGAAAGGCTGCGACGGTATCCTCCATCTGGCGAGCCCATACACATACCAAGTGAGTGACTTCGCCAAAGAGCTGTTAGATCCAGCACTTGCGGGTACCACTACAATCCTTCGTGCAGCTTCCACGGAGCCGCGGGTGAAACGAGTTGTAATTACGTCGTCTTTTGCTGCCGTTTTCGACGCTAGCCTTGGTCTCCAGCCCGGCGTTGTACTGAGTGAGCGAGACTTCTCACCGCTCACTTACGAAGACGGTATCTCGACCGCAGACGCGGCGGTGGCGTACCGCGCGTCCAAGATAGTGGCTGAGCGGGCGGCATGGGAATACGTGGCGCACGAGAAGCCCCACTTTGACATCGCAACTCTGTGTCCACCTATGGTTTATGGCCCGCTGGTGTCGCTCAACATTCTCTCGTCACTAGATGAGCTAAACTTCAGCAACCGCACGATCTGGGACATGGCGAACCTGGGTGCAGGTGCTTCTGTGCCACCGACAAAGGGTCCGGTGTTTGTGGACGTGAGAGACCTGGCTGTGGCGCATGTCAGAGCACTGGTCGTCCCCGAGGCGTCTAACCAGCGGTTTATGGTGTCTGCGGGAACTTTCTGCAACCAAGAAATATGTGACGTTCTTCGTGAACGGCTGCCACCCGCACTCGCTGGTAAGGTTCCAGTGGGTGTTCCTGGTGCACGGATTTCGGACAGTCACTTTTCGACCGATTCTTCAAAGGCAATCTCAATGCTGGGCCTAAAGTTCCGCGGGTTAGAATGTGTCGTGGAACTTGTGGAGCAGTTGGCAAAGATATAAAGCGTCGAAGCCCCTCAAACTTCTAGAATAAAGCAAATAAAGTTCGCTTCAAGCTCTTCAGTGAAGAGTCTCCTTTTGGAAACAGCTAAATATAGAGCAGTGAGAGGCAAGGAACCATGATAAAAACACTGTTAGCGTAGCTTGTTTTCACGTTATGTACCTAAATATAAACGGCTTCTAGACCACCTCTCGTTCTCACCTAACCACTCCCAGGTTCGTCTTATAACTCCATGGAGTCTTACCGCGAGGTTCAACATACCAGAGTTTCTCGTACTCCGTGTAATATCTTTCTCTTTCATGTCTTTTTGATTCGTCAATCAAAGGACACTGGAAGCTGATCTGCGGCAAAATCACCACATCGTCCACTTGGGACGGAGCGATAAGTCCTGTGAAGTCCTTGTAAGAAAACCGTTGACTTTCCGGCACCTCTGGTCCAATGAACGCCTCAGGCTTGTCAATCGGACTCTCAAACGACTTACTTGTTTTCAGGTGAACTGCTTTAGGAATCGTGTTGAGGTAGTCGATCAGGGTGTCGGCAAACATCGACGGTCCCGTGAAGCTCACAGTAGGCTCTCCCGTCGCATCGACAGACTTCCATGTGTCCTCCCAGTCAATCTTGTCAATTGCGTGCTTGTTTGTTAGCGCAATATGCGTGATTCTTGCAATCAGCTTGGCCAGGAACGGATGGTTAGACTTGCCCTTGAAGATCGACGTGACGAATGTCAGTCTACGGTTGAGAAGCGTGCTCCATTGGTCATCGTTCACGTCTCCTTGGACTCCCACAATCATCTGACCAGGAATCATCCGCGAGACATACCATTCTCTGAGCGGAACTTTGGTTTCGATGTCGATGTCGGCATAAACTCCGCCAAACGAGTACACCATCAGGTACTTGAGAAACTCAAACCGAAGTCTTCTGTCTGACAAAGCTCTGAGAGCATCAACAACCTCAGGGACTTTGTGTTTGAAATGCTCCTCAATCATCTCCTGGGCCTTGTCGGTTTCCATGAAATGGTACTCGTAGTCCTTGTTATCGTTCTCCATGCGGTTAATGAAGTATTCGCAGCTTTTTGGGAACATCTTGTGGTTACGTGGCACGTCCCACAGCTGCCAAATCTTGTTTTCGATTCCCCCAGCGCGGTATGGGAAGTAATTCAGCAGCCTGGACTCGATGACGGTGGGGTTTTTGACGTTTCTTGCGAGAGGAAGAGGCAAAACTTGGTTGGAAAAGAACGAGCGCGCAGTGAGAGACTGGTACGTAGTAGCAGCGACTGCCGAGGCAGCGACTGCCTCAGAATTAACCACGACAAACACAACTGCCAGCAGCAGAGCTGCTGCCAGAGCAGTCAGATACCGATGAGCCGCCATAATAGCGCGGAAGCGGCCGGTGTTTTCTTGAGGGTCCTCGAGCGATTTCATGTTTGCTTGTCAGGAAGAAGCAGACAGGGCTTAGCGTGGAACATGGAGAAGACGCCTGTTATAAGAAGCAAAAAGGATTAAACGGCCAGCTGGTCCCTGTAGTGGTTTTGCAAAAGTATGAGACTACCGGAAACAGGGGCTGCTGCAGATGCTGCAGATGCTGCATAGGGGGTTATAAGCTGTGGTTTCCGGTTAATATTTTTTTAGAACAGTGCCCATCGTTTTAATCCGCACGTGGGGGCTGGTGCGGTGTAGGTGGACATTCACGGAAGATCCCTGATCAGCAATGCCAGATCTGGAGACATGAGGATCTTCACGATTGTCCCAACTCATCCGCTGTGCCCCTGAATCTCATCAAGCTCATCGAGCTTCGCCTCGCCCTCCCGTTCCTGAGGGGGTGCACGTGCCCAAAAATAGCCCGGGGAGGAAAAGTGGTAACTGCCCAGACGCGCAGCGGCTCTGCATCACTCTGCATGCCTCACAGCCGCACTGTGACGCCTCGTGAGATCCGGAAACCACTTGTCGTGAGAGTTTACAGATGCTACTTAATGGTTATCACGGGAGCACAAAAATTGATGAAATGTGTTTTTTCCTGCCTTTTGAGTGATCAAGTACAACTATCAATTCGCAAGCATGAAGTTTCAATCTCAGGGAAAGATTAAAGTGGTGCACGTTGTTGTTGCCGGTGTCGCTCTGCTCGTGCTTACAATCGCACTTGTGGCACACTCGGCCACGTCGCTGCCGCTCAAGTCGTCTCATATCGAGGCTCTGAATGGTGCCAAAGACCGTCTCAAGTCTGCAAGCGGACTTGTGTCGAGGTACAACCCAAACTCAGTCGACGTTAAGAAGTACTTTGTCGACAAGCCAAAGAAGCTGTTGTCGGAAGACGAAAAACACCACATTGTGACTTTGGAGGAAGAGAAGTTGCAAAAGTACATTGAGAAGAAAGGCAAGAAGGACCGTGTTCAAAAGGTGCTTGATCTGAGAAGAGAGAAAGAAGAGAAGAAAAAGCAGGAGGAGCAGCGCAAGGAAGAGGAGGAACGCAAGAAGCAGGAAGAACGCAAGAAGGAGGAGGAGCGCAAGAAGCAGGAAGAAGAGAAAAGACTAGACGAGGAACGTAAGCAGAAGGAGCAGCTCAGAAAGGAGGAGGAGCTCAAGAAAGAAGCCGCAAAGAAGGAAGAGGAGGAGGAGAAGAAGAAGAAGGAGGCAAAGGAGGAAGACACCAAGAGCTCATCCGAGAAGACGCACACGGCGGCGGATTCGTTTTAGAAAGAGCGTTGTTACGTGCGATTTTTTTCAGTTCTATAAAGGGTATCACATCTCATCGAATGAATTTTATTCTAGGTTACCGTTGGTTTGAGTCAAATGTGTTGTTGGGCAGTTACTAGCTAACTTCTCCTCGTTGCAGAAGTATTGCGTGACACAAAGGTACTTTGTAAATGTCGTCAGTCTTGCAATTTACATTCAACTTTAGCAGAGTAAATACTTTGGAATTGAAGTCAGTGCGATTAGAACGGAAAATTGATTCTTACACCTGCTTCAATTTGAACTGCTCAAAATTTGGACAGAAGTGCTATTGGAGGCAGCTTGAAACGTTTCTTTGTGAAACAACGGACAGAACCAAAAGAGCGTTGACCACATCTTGATGGACACCTACCTACCTTTTAGCGTATTTGCTCCTCTAAAGTTGACTTTGACATTCTTTTTGTGGAAAAATACAGGTAATTTTAGCTTTCAGTCTAAAACGAGGTTCCTCAAGGCTGAATGCAAACCCCAGTTCGTTTCGTTGAAGTCCTCATCACCACTTCTTTCGAATGAAAGACGTTCTTGGAGATGGTGTAGGGATGTATAGGGGTGTTGGTGAGTTTTATGAGTGTAACTCCTGGTGCTGGTGATATTGAAGGTGGTCAACACTTAACTCTTTCCAGGCATAATTGGCAGTCTCCTGTCAGGTGATTGTTCAACTCTCCCACTCGATTCGCAGCAGCAGCAGTGATTCTACTGTAGCCACGAGCTTGGATCTGCTGGCTAGACTAGTAGGGGTATGGACTCTGAAATATGGCATCGTAAGTAAAGAGACGATTAATTAGTGAGCATGGATCGTCGTCGATTTGTATAATACATCTGATTGTTTCAAATGATACGAAATTTGAATCTGGTTGAAAGGTATTTTGAGCAAAGAAAAGTTTGCGACCGGAAACAACATGCATGAAAAAGTTATCCAGCTGCATGAAGCTGCAACAGGGCTGCAGAAGGTCTCGTGTGCGACAAAAAAGCCGTCTCAACGGCTCGGTTACCTCAGTAGAGAAGTTTTGTTGCAGTACGCCAAACCCGCCGAGGCTTGGCTCCGCGTAAACTGTTTTTAGGTCGAAGTTCATCTCAAGGTACGGTGGGGCTACACTTGCACAGTGTCGACGGCGAACTTGGCGTCGCGACCCTCTGGTGGGTTTTTGCCATCGCCGGTTTCACGTGTCTGCAGCTGCTCGTGAGATCATCTGGAGAGGCGAGTTTCCGCTCGCACAGCAGTGTTGTCAAAACCACTTTTTTTTTCTGCTCTATAACGTTTCCGACAGATATATTTAGCAAAGAAAAGGCGCGAGAAGGACGGGCACTAAATCGCCAGTTGGGATTGGTTTGAGTTTGGAATGGTGAGCACGGTGGTCCTAGAGCCCACGTTTTTGTATGTGGCGCTGCGAAATATGGAGCGTACGATCCCAGATTTTTCACTGCCCTAATGCAAAGCAAAGCATATCGGCACTTATCTATCTTGCTTGGGAATTTCGAATTGTTGCTGAAGAGCCGCATGGTCCAGATCTTGGAGCTTCTTTTGTGATGATGTCCGCGCGACCCTTGTGAAAAGTTGGTCACACGAGCTGGTTAGACTGCGCCCAAGATCGGAACCGGAAAACAGTGTTTTTCCATTGAGAAAAGCTCTCCAGCTAGTCCTGTGGTCAATTCAAGATTTCACGCTAGTTTTGTTGTCGTCGCGTGTTGCAAAATAATTTTCACTCCAAGACGCTTTGATGATTCCATAGTTCGTTGCTACATTTTCGTGTGCAAATGTGCCTGAGTCATCTGAGCTGGCATTGGCTGGCTGGTTTT
>JAJMKV010000030.1:0-15485 GCA_030569375.1 Ogataea ganodermatis
TGGTCTTGGGAGTGAAGACTTTTCACTCCAGAGGTTGAACTTGGTCAACCTCCAAATTCTATATAAAGGGGTCTTTATCCCCTTTACCTTTTCTTTATCTTTTATATTTTCCCTTTTCTTTACTTGAAGAAAACATTTATTATTTTGTGATCATGAATACTACTATGAATGCCACTGCTAGGATTGCCCAACTTCAACACTATTAAACAGAGATATGTTGAAGGTTACCAGAATGTCAAGCCAAGGTTCCACTATTGTCCCTGTTTGAGCTCATAGCAGAATTTGGAATTATTGCCGATCCTTGGTACCCAGTACTGTGTCAAGAAGTTTATGATCTTTTTAGTTCATTTTGTTTTGCAAGTTTTTATCTTTGGTTCATACAAGAAATGGGAGAACCTTTGTTGAGGTTTTGTATTTTACAACTTGATCCTGCATACTTTGAGTAGTCAGTGCTAGGTCAAGTTACACAGTCGAGGGTTTGCGACTGTATTTAAAAGTAAAGAATTTTTACTCTATGTTGTTAAATTCATTACACGTAGAAAGTCTATATGAAGAGAAGGGGTACTTAATCACTTGAGCTTTCCTTCTATCTTTTATATTTTCCTTTTTTTGTTGATAGACAAAGCTAAATGATGTTTTTTCCAAGTAAGTGAACTTGAATCTCCAAACTAGAGTTGCCCAACTTCAACGAGGTAGAATGCACAACGAGAACAACAACACTGAGCATGGTAGGAGTTCTTCTATGAGTGTCAATATGTCAAGACGATCTTTGTAAGTCAGCACTTCTCGTGTTATGCTGTCGAAACTTTTCCAACCTGATATGAACACTCTACATCTTGTTGATTATATGTGGATACATAAGAATAGCTCTCTTTAAATTTCTAAGATATTTCTGGACCCAGCAGACTTGTATTAGCTGGCCAATAAAATCGTAAAATAGTCGACCGAATTTATTTTAACCACAAGAAAACAATAGGTTGAGCTGATTTTACTGAGCATATTCGAAGATACGCTGAACGATATTCTTTTGTGTCTGAGATGGATATACGTAATCGGCAAAAAAAGAAAGAAGAACGTGGACCCTTTATTAGAGCTGTTTAAAAAAAAGCAGAAAAACTGGATTATCGGCTACTTGGTTTCTTGATGATTGAAATAGCTTGAGCTCTATTTCTTCACGTTATACAGATTATGAGGGCTTGTATGCTAGGATCTGAAGCTCTGATTGTTGAACTCCAAGATCGTTTTGTTGACACTCATGTTGAGTGCCTGTTCAAGTGCTTGATTTCTCACCTTTTTCTCATATTTGAGATACTACAAAAAGGAAAACTTATACCTTTTTAGTAGTGTTTCGGCAACAAAGCTGCGATCAAGTTTACACATAACACGACACGATGTTGATGAGCGTGTCGTCGTGTTCACTCCACCATACCTGAAGCTGACTGAATCACTTTCAACATTGCTTAACGTTGTCAAACCTCACAATGCAAGACTACAAAACTGTCAGTTTATCATATAAGCTCTCAAATGAGTGGCAGACAATATGAAGACAAAGAAGGAACTAAGAATGCTCTCTGTGATTGATCTTCGGTTCTGCCCATTGAGCGATATCCACACTGGCAGTTGTTTCAAATCAAAAACTGCAATTTGTCAAAGTTTTGATCACTTCGCAAGGCAATGCCATCGAAACTTGTTACAACACCGATTGAAATTCGGATGGTTCGGTGCCTTCTCTCAACAACGACATTTTGATTGATGCTCCAAGATCCACAGATTTACTAGAAAAGTGACTAATTTATTTTTGCATCAACAAGGACTGTAGGTAATCCCTGAAAACTTGTGACATCATTATTTTTCATAGCTCTGGCTTGTTTTGGACCTTTGAAGCTTGAATGTGTTGTGCTCTAAAAAACAGTATTTGAGATGTGGGCAGTATCAGATAAGAGATATGAATAAAACTCTTTTTAAGCAAACTTAGCGATTGACATGTTCGCAAAATATGAGCTAACCCATCTGATATTTTTTTCAATTAGTAAGATATTTTTGAAGTTACACTAAAGTGATTAAATAAACTTCGGTCTCTCAACAAGCCATTATTGAGCTCCTCAGCTTATCCTTTGGCGAAAACTTGACCTTTCAAACCAGTTCGATACTTGATACTTTAGAGCTTTAAAGAGGTGAAGAAATGCTATCTGACATATCTACGTAGTCTTGGGGATATGACAAGCGTTCAATTTGAAATGAATAGAAAATAGCACTTGAATCAGCATCACCTGAGTGGATTCTTTAGCTTTTTTGTCTCGAGTATTTGTAAAACGACGAACTTTCGTATGGTTGCTTTTGTTTTGAACCTCAAACTGGTGTCATTGAGTATTGACTGTTCACCATCCTTGTCTTTTGTCTTTCACCATGCTCTTTCCTCGTTACTTTTCTTTGAACTGAGCATTTTTTGGTCCCTCAACCTGTATTTTGGGCACTATCTTGAATGAGCATTCTTTGTATCCTGAACTACGGTTTCATATGTCTGCCTATGAAGTTAATAATTGTTGTATAGTAATTAACAGTTGCAGAGTGCACTTCATGATATGATCATATCCTTCGACTTTAAGTTTGGATAGTCAGCGTCGGGATCACATTCTACAGTCAAGGATTTGTGAATTGGAATGAGGACTACATCAATCCCTATAATATAACCTCGAACTCATAATCTGACCATAAAATACAAGGCGTGAAGTTGAATCATGGACAACCTCAGATCCATATGCCTCTCCGTGAGGTTAAATTCTTGATCATGTTGAAAAGAAACAAGAAATTGCATCTTGGGAGACGTTTGTTGCTCACCATTATGAGATCAAAGACCTAGGCGGTGAGAGTGATTTTGTTAGCTCGAAGTATGTTTGTGTGTAAACGTGGGCACAGTCATGTTCCATGACGGCTGAACGTACTGTATGAAGGGTACTAATTTTTCTGCACTTGGTAAATCATATATGAAACTTATTGTCAGATAGATCAACATTTAGTCTCTGTAAATTGTCAAGCGTCCAAAGAGAATTGGGACGGAATACAACACCAGCACCACGTAGTCCGTTTGCATGTTCAGTTGGGCAACTGTATTTTGGAGATTCATGCTCATGATGACAGACAGAGATAATATAATAGATGTTTTCTTCGAGTGAAGGAAAAAGAAAAAAATAAAAGATAAAGAAGAGCTAAAGGAAATCAAGACCATTGATATAGAATTTGAAGTAAAACAAGTTGTGTGACCTCCTATCTGGACTTCTGCTGGAGTGAAAAGTCTTCACACTCAAAAACCCTGGAATGTATAGCGCGACCTAATCATGACCAGTCAAAGTACTTACAATCACACTATGAAGTAATATACTTCAACAATTTTTTAATTGTAATGTTGGAGTTGGGCAATTCTAGCCTGGGGGTTCATGTTCATCTTGGTACACATAATAATAAATGTTCTCTTCAAAGGAAAAAGGAAAATATAAAAGATAAAGAAAAGGTAAAGGGGATAAAGACCCCTTTATATAGAATTGGGAGGTTGACCAAGTTCAACCTCTGGAGTGAAATGTCTTCACTTCCAAGACCACAGTCACATAACCCTTGACTGTACAGCATGACCTAACCCTGACTAGTCATGGTGTGATCCTTCACACCATGAAGTAATATACTTCAACATGTAATTCAGCCAATAATTGTCCTTGTCTTGAATGAGGCTAACTTTCTTGGCCGTCACAAGACTCTGTATCATAGCTGGTGACTCTTTGTCCACTATTGTCACCAAGCCATCGATTCCTGCCTTTTACAAGGATTGGTCCTGACCGCCCATGATGGCCAGCCATCTGTTGCATGTTCTCTTGACATGCCCTTTTTTTACCACAAAAAAAGCACACCCTGTTCTTGCCTTTATCATGACAAATAACAACTAAGGCAATTGCGGGGGGTGGAAGAAGAGGGTTCAATAAAACTTTCATTGTCGCCAGTCTCATTCGAGACTCTCAAAAACCGACGTGTCATCGCGAGTAAACCCCCTATGCTCATAATCGGGGTTGTGAGTAGCTCTCACCAAGTAAGCTCCCATCAATTCAGTTCCTTTCAACTGAGGGATTACATTAACAGCAAACGCTTTAGCTATCTCACGATGTTCCTTCGGAGATAGGGAGGAATCGCTTGCTGCATCGCATCAAGCATTTTTACACACTCTTTATATTTGGTCTCAAAATCCATCTCAGCAAACTCAACGGCAAACTGAGTTTATGCCGCTGTACCGCTCAGTTCAATTCGCTCACGAATTCGCTCTGAAACGAACTTTTGAACGACAGTGTTTATTATTTTGTCCATCGCTGCTTTAAGAGTTTGTTGCTCCTATGCAGTAATGACATCAGCACCGTCTGACATTGAGATGTCTCTTGTTAAAAAGTAAACATCCAGGCCACAACCATAAATGCCGAGATACAGAGCTAGTCGTCTCTGCCATGCATGGTAGTTGGTAGCCCCCTGCGATCTTTCTGGTTTTATTGGTAAAAGAGTACATCACTCTCAACATAACACCATATCTTCAGCTAAACCACTCTCAACATATACCCTCATAATGCCCAGCCAAACTACCCTAATGAAAGAGATTCAAGAACCATGAATACACAATTTGTCTCAAAACCTTCTGCTTTTAATTGCCTGATTTATCGTTATTAGTCTCATTTGAAAAATCAGTTCTACAAACTCATCATGTTGAAGTATCGTACTTCAAGAGGTGACCCTACAACTACAAAACTACTTTGATCAATCAGGGTTTTGATCAGTCTACACAGCCTAGGATTCGTGACTGGTCTCAAGGCTGAAGACTTCCCACACCAGGTTGTTGAGTTTGTTGAGCCTCCGATTTCAATATAAAACGGTCTTTATTTCCTTTAGCTTTCCCATACTATCTTTTATATTTTCCTTTTCCCTTCACTTAAAGAAAACATTTATTATCTTTGTCTATCATCATGAGCATAAAATCCTGAAAATACAGTTGCCCAACTCCAACAAAAATATGTATCTCCGCTAACAATTCCTGGAATTATGCTTATTTAGTAACCTCGAGATGTTTGAAGTTAAGGTGACAGGCTTGAACACCTCACTTCCATCGCTTATTGAGCAGTTTCAGAGTATGGAACATCTTGATTTAAACAAATCTCACCAATTATGCCTAAGATGGGTGGCGAAGGACTGAATCAGGCCAACTCCAAAGTTGAGATTGCAAATTGCTTAGGGTTTAACGGGTCTCTACTTTCTCCTACAATTTTCCTGTTAAGCTGGCCTGTATGGAAATCCGTTACCAAATGATGATTTTGGAGAGTAAGTGTTAATTTCAACTATTTTCTCCGACTACAAATAGATTCATGAACCAGACAAAGACCTGAAACGCGAATTCCGACCCTTTTGTTCGAGCCCTAGCTCAGCCTATCATTGACGCTCGAACACCTATCGTCACTTGCACAAATGTTAAGCGTCGATCTATATATCTAGTTGAAGCTGTTGCTAAGAGTGTTGAAATCGATTCAGCTCAAGAAGTTCTGGGAAAGACCAATATGATATTCTGGAAAAAAAGTCATATAATGTCCTGGATGTTGAAGTTGGGCAATCCTAGCAGTGGCATTCATAGTAGTATTCATGATCACAAAATAATAAATGTTTTCTTCAAGTAAAGGAAAAAGGAAAATATAAAGGATAAAGAAAAGGTAAAAGGAATAAAGACCCCTTTATATAGAATTTGGAGGTTGAACAGATTCAACAACCTAGAGTGAAAAACTCTTCACTCTTAAGACCACAGTCACAAACCCTTGACTGTGTAACGTGATCACAACCCTGACTAGTCAACGTATGTAAGATTACATTATGAAGTATAATACTTCAACACTGGACACAATCTGTCTAATAAAAAATCTAATAAAAAAAGAAAGTGATCTCCCATCTTATATGGGACAAGACATATACTTCAAAAGATTGAGTAATATACTATTGATATAATTTACAATCACCAAACAATGACTGCCGTTCACTCTTCTCTGGAGAGAGTTCAACAACAAAGTTTCAGTATTCATCTTAGTTGAGAGAACTCAAATTCTGCCTATACATTCAACCAAGACCTACACAACCTTCTTTTTTTGAAATAATGAGACTGTCTGAGATTGCACACTTTGTCTTTTTTTGCTGGTGGGACGTGTTCAAATCCATCTGGTGAATCTCAAACTCACGGTATACATCTGTTGAAGTATACTTCTTCATAATGTGATCCCACATACTCTGACTAGTCAGAGTCTAGGTCACGCTGTACAGTCAAGGGTTTGTCACTGTGGTTTTGGGAGTGAACAAATTCAACTTCTAAATTCTTTATGAAGGGGTCTTTATCCCCATTATCTTTTATATTTTCCTTTTTCCTTTACTCGAAGAAAACATTTATTATCTTTGTCTATCAACATGAACATGAATTTTTAAACTAGAGTTGCCCAACCTCAACAACATAAAATGAAAAAACTAGTCTAATATACCTGAGCAAAACACCGTACCAAAACACCAATCCCTTCGACTTAAATAAATCCCAGAGCCAGTAGTCGAGCTCTGAAAGCAGTTCTGACTTTGAAGACAAGCTCTAATTGAATCTCCTTGTTGGTGTGGATCCATTTATATCCAATCACTTTTGAGTGAATTGGTTGGCCTAACAACATTTTAGTTTCATTCTCATTTGAGTGTTCATTTTGACTCATAGCCTCCACCCACTTGTTTCAATCAGACAACTATTGAGTTTTACTAAAAGTCTGTGAAACCACTTGAGAACTAGAAATCATCCCAGTGAGTGGTTTATTGCTCACAAATCCGTTAGACCATAAGTTGAGAGTCACCTCTTGGGCCAAAATTGGAGTGGTTACAATATTAAAAAAGATGACATACTAATAGGTTTTAGCAGTTTAACAAGAGTTAATATATATATATATATGTTAGAAGCTATAATATCTAATATATAAAATAATCATGTTTCGGATATACTCGATGATAAAAATCTGACAGGACCGTATATTGCTATTTTTTTACTAGTGCTGTGAAATGTTGGAGCTGGGCAATTCTAGTCTGGAGATTCATGTTCATGTTAATATGGAACAACGAAAGTTCGGATAGATCGGTCAGCTGAGATGACGTGGGGGTAAATCATCTCAAGCTAATGTTATGTTTAAAGATTCAGTTGAGGAATTGAATCATTTTAATCATTATTATGTAGGGAAATCAAATCCCAGCCTGTATGTTCTATGATTAGAACAAGCACTATGTCGGATACCCAAGGAAAATACATAACTACGTAGTTCGAGAAAAATACAGACGTTCAGACCGAATTGGAGAAGACTCAGCGATGTGGCCTAATTTTTTTTGACCATTCACCAATTGAATGTGAACACGGTTTTTCCAAGTGGCAACTTCTTTGTATATTTTGAAAGGCTTCAGCCCCCAGGGTATGTAATCAAGTGGTGAGAAGATAAATTTTTTGTCCAGAATAGTTTTTTCGCCTTCACGAGAAAATTTAAAGTTTGATTTAGTTTCCGTTATATTGGAACAAACAAGACAACTGATGTTGGAGGCTTTTGTGAAACTGACTATGATTTTCTGATGTTTAAGATATTTTACCTAGAGAGTTTATTTCTTGTGATCAATAGTGGTGTGCTTCTGGCATATGCCAAAAATACTGTGAGCTCAGCATTAACAAAAAGTCTTCCGTAAGATTTTGCTGATATATAGATTGCTCAGGTGTTAATAGGTGTCGAATTTCGTTCAGTCTTGGATATAAATTGTTCATCTTGAAATATAATATCTGTAACTTTATTCCTCATATATGGGACTTGAAGTATATATTTTGTTCCATATGAGATGGGATGTCACTTCCCTTTCTATATGAGACAGATTGAGTCCATACATCTCATTACCTTCATCCAGAACATCTTAGTGTTTTCTGACGTTTTCCAGAGGGTCCTAATTTCGAACCTCGGACACTCCTGACATTGTGTCATCACCAGTCATCACCAGTCATCACCATATCTTGAGCTAAATTAATCTCAACACCCTACCATAGATCATGAAATGGTTCTCATGTTCATCAATTTAATGAAGTCATTAAATTTGACCTTTCCTAACACTTTGGTAAAATTGACATTAACCATGTGGTGGGTATCCTTTGTATTAATCTCGTAATGGCCTGATTCAAGCGACTCCCTCATGGAGTATAATCTTATGTCAACATATTTCACCCTACCATGGATATGAGGGTGTGAGACCAACTTGACACCACTCTCATTGTGCTCTAATCACTTAAGCATTCAGAACTTCCAGTAATTGATTGATCCATTTCAAATTCTTGTACTGCAATAGCTAGCGCAACATGCGTAGCTTCAGTTGTTGACAAAGTAACGGTAGGTTGTCTTTTGGATCTCCATGTCACTGTTCCATTTGACATCATAAAGACACATCCAGCAGTTGATCTTCTTGTAGCGGTATCACCAGCATAGCTTGAGTCCGCATACCCTACCAGCCTCAGAAGCTTCTCTTTGTCGGACGTGATTCTTAGTTTTGGAGTGCCTTTCAAATATGTCAGCACGTGCTTTGCTGTAGTCAAGTGAGCTTTTTTCGGTTCTTTCAGATATCTGCTTGCCGTGAGACGGCGTATGCAATGTCTGGACGAGCAGCGTTAGCAGCAAACAACAATTTCCCTACCATGCTGCGGAACTGCGTGGTTGACGAAGCAGACAGCCAAGTAGAGGGGCCAACCAGGTCTGTGCCAGCATTGATGGTGGTTGACACCGATTTGCAGTTTTCGATCTCAAAGGATTGAGCACTGCTTCAATATATCTGGTCATGGGCATCGTCACTTGATGTTGAGACTGGGATATTTTTTTGCCAAGGAAACGCGAAGTGGGGCCTAAGTTTTCCATTTTGAAATTGGAAGTCAACACTTCCTTCACAAACTGTAAATGGACTTCAGTAGCGGCCATCAATAGTAGACCATCCACTTACAACGAAACGTAGATCAGTGGTTGTCCGCTTTTGACATAAACGAAAATGCCATACGCATTCTGGGGGCTGGCAGAACCAGCGGCCGAAAGTATTGAGGTACTTTTTTTTATTCCAGAATAGTGGAGACCGTTTGAGGCCATACAAGCTTTTGACCAGCTTGCAGACTTTCTACTCTTGACCAGTAACCTTGAAGCCTGGCGGTTGCTTCATGTAAAAATCTTCAAATAGAGGAAATTTCAGCAGTGTCAAATAGTGAGTGTCACATGTCTCTTGCGCTAGTGTCTGCCATCGGCTCCCGAAGCATCTGCTTTTTTATTATAGGTGGTTGCCTCACAAGGTTGCCTCACAAGGTTGAGCAACATCAGTAGTTCAAGCTAGAGCTCGACCACGTGCTCGCGTCACGTCATATGTTGATCACGTGAATCTCACGTGGTGTGGATTTTCGGAAACTCCTTATTTATCCCCGGCATCTTGCCACAGAACGGGCGTGGTTTTCATTACCCTGTTAATTATTCATTTCGAACTGATTGTGTTGATTGAGTCAACCAGTAATTGTTGAGCTCACGTAGTGAAAAATTAACGATCATGCAAAATATCAAAAAAAAAATTAAAAAAATCAAAAAAAAAGTAAAGCCACCCATGCTGGGAGTCGAACCCAGAATCTTTTGATTAGAAGTCAAACGCGTTAACCATTACGCTACACGGGCTTTCTTTGCTTCCAAAGCTTGACGGTCAGATAAGTCTCTTTACTTATTTACTCACTGACTATTATTTGAATCTTTGTTTTGAACCTCTTGGATTGAAGTTTTTGTATTAGTTTTCTGACCATTGCAAGTCATACAGTTCTTACTCATGACCGCTGTCTTGATACAGGTCATCATTATGCTGTGATGGATAAAACTGACTCTGATGCTCTGTCTGCCATGACAAGCGATTTTTTGAACAGTTAACTCTCCGAGAATGCATTTCAGTACTGTAGCCATATGATGTCGCCTTGGGCTGCATTTAACAGACACAATCTGAGATCATTTTCATAGCTCAATTAAATACTGATAATAATTATTAATAATTTTTTTCATATTATAATGATCCTCGATTGTGTGCTGGCCGGAGGGCTTTTCTAAGTTCTTTTTTTTTTGGTTTGAAAGTATTCAATCGAAGCTCTAGGCATAAGAAAGCTAAGACATGGTAGTACCAGACGACTAAGCAAGCTTATGACCAAGTGTTGAAATGCAATGGTTGAAGTAAAAGAATCCTTGTTTGTTGTACAAGAAGTGGTTCCTTGGCCCAGTTGGTTAAGGCATCGTGCTAATAACGCGGGGATCAGCAGTTCGATCCTGCTAGGAACCATTTTTTTTAATTATTTTTTTGCAGAATTTCTCAATTAATTTTGCCACTACGCGAATCAATTTTTTTTCTAGAAGAATAGGAATCAAATGTGCAACGTTGGAGAACGCCATTGGAAGTTGAGGCAAACAGCGTTTGATCACGAATACTTCGAAGAAAGACACCATTGCGAAGACTGTTTGAAAACACAAATAACCAGAAAATGTCTGTCTCAAATAAAGAAATATCCGCGTTGATCATAAAGTTTCTCAAAGACTCGCTTGAGACCCATGTGGTTGCAGAGGACAATCAGGAGTCGATTGAGTTTGCCATCGACAGTATCAGCGATGCTTTCGGCGTGGAGCAGGATTCCGTGGAAAGCGTGATTAGTGACAAGTTCAAAGGACAGAAACTGTCTGAGTTGCTTGTGTCTGCAGTTGCTTCTGAGAAAAACACCCCGGAGCCGGTTGAGAGCCAAGATTCTGTTCCGGTGCACATTGATGCCACCGAAGAGGCTACAAAGGAGAAGGCAGAAGCGCTAAAGTTGGAGGGTAACCGTGCCATGGCCAAGAAGGATTTTGCCGAGGCCATTTCTAAGTACACTGCTGCTTTGGAGCTGATTCCAACCAATGCTGTGTATTTGTCGAACCGTGCCGCTGCGTATTCTTCGAGCGGTAAGCACGATTTTGCGCTCAAGGACGCGGAGAAGGCCACTGACTCCGAGCCAACTTACGCCAAGGGATGGTCGAGAATGGGTCTGGCGAAGTATGCTCTGGGCGACGTGGAGGGCGCAATGAAGGCATATGAGCAGGGGCTGAAGGTTGAAGGCGACAAGCCAAGCGAGTTGATGAAGAAGGGATTCGAGACGGCCAAGAAGAAGTACACTGACCAGCTCGCGAGCTCTTTGGGCTCAACCGGTTTGGAAACCACCGCTTCCGAGAGAGATGGAGGAGCCTCTGCCGCCTCTGCGGGTGCTGGAGCCGGTGCAGGAGGACTGCCAGACTTGTCCAGTCTTGCAAGCATGCTTGGAGGAGCTGGTGGTGCGGGCGGAGCCGAGGGCGCTGGAGGACTGGGTGGCTTAGCTGGTCTTATGAACAACCCACAAGTGATGCAGGCAGCGCAGAGAATGATGCAGAACCCAGAAGCCATGAGCGGACTGTTGAACAACCCACAACTGAGACAGATGGCCCAGAACATGGGCTTGGGCGGCGAAAACGGCGGCGGAATGGACGACTTGATGAACAATCCTATGCTGCAGAACCTGGCTAACCAGTTCATGGGCGGCTCGGGCAGATCTTGATGTCATTATACGTGACTATATGGATCAATATACACACTATTTCTGTCTAGAATGGTTCCTTTCAGTTAGAGGCTTTGAAGTCTTGCAGACCTTTTTGCAGAACGTATTTTTGTTCATAAATACTGCTGAGCTTTTCTCGAGCCAGTAGTTTGAAGTGCAACTTAATAAACTCCTTTTTGAATGCATAGAAATCGTTTAGTTGAACGCATAGACCCTCGTAGTCGGTCTTGATAGCCGAATTGAGCAGCAAAAACTCTTTTTCAATGTCTCGGAACGTGGAAATGAGCTTGTTACAGTAGTTGTGTCTGCGTTTTTCGATAAGACCAATGAAGAAAGAGGACGAATCCGTGGTCACGCTCTCGTCAGAGGAAATGAGATCACTGGCATTTACCTGTGCAATCGAATTGTTGGTAGCCAGCTCGTTGATTACACCAGCGTCGATCGACCCCGTCAAACTTGCAATCCGGAGCAGCGTCTCGTCAACTTTTGCGAGCTCGCGAGCAGTTTCTTGTTGATTTTTGGTCGAAACCTGTCGCTCAATCTTGACAATCTTAACGAGTTCGTCGTTTATGCTTCTGACTTCGCCGTACAGCTTCCACCACCTTGCGATCTTGAGCCCTATGAATTTGTCGATGTTTGCAGATAGTTCAAAGACACAGTTGCGCAGCAGCCGCACTGACTCCAAAAATCTGTCCGTGGCTATTCTTCTGTCGAGCTTGACGAGCTCCCCAAACACGTTCGACAGACTCTTGAGTTGTTTGATGGCAATGTAGTCGAGATTTTCGTTCATGGTCTCCGGCGTTGTGGACTCTGCTGCAAAAGAGGGAAACATGCGCTGGACGTAGTTGAGATCCTCGGATTTCATCTCGAGAAGCGTGCACATTTTGTAGAACTTTTCGAGACTAGCCTTGAGGCCCAGAAGCTCGTTGTTCGAATACTTGAGAAACGTCTTGTAGTTACCCACCTCCTCTGGAGCGAGTCTGACGCTCGGATTGATCTTGGGAACATTTTCTCTCCGGAGATACTTCATCTCGTTCAAAGGACTCTGGAGGGATACAAAGTCCCAGAATATAGGATTTTCCAGGTAGTTTCCGCTCAGCACGAGACATGTCACCATGACGTTGAGACTTGTGAGCAAGCCGTTGATTCTCAGCTTGTTGGAGTGGTTGACGTTGGCCTTGTTCACCACGTCATGACACTTCTGAAACCAAACGTCGTTGAAGTCAATGAAGGCGTACTCGTTTTGGATTCTGAGCAGCTTGATCAGCTTGGCAAAGTCCGAAAACGAATGGACCACAGTTCGGGTCTCTTCGCCCTGTGAGGTGCGGAAGTACAAGCATAGCTCTCCTTTAGCATCATTCTTGGCTCGAACAATACCTGTTGTGCGGCCATTTATGCTTGAGAAGTTCTTCGATATGAAAGTCGAGTCAATGATCTCCATGATCTTTTTATTGATTTTCTGGCTTTCCGGGTCGACTGTCCGGTCCGGAGCGTCTGTGCTCGACTCCACGTCGACTGGAGTGATTTTCATCCTGTCAACCTTGACATAATCCATCGCGGTGAGAAAGTACTTGTCGTCAGCCTTGAGCAAGTCCAGCCGCGGGTCTTTAATGATTTCTTCGATGTTGGAGATCCGGCTGTACTTAATGAACTGCATCAGCGGAGTAAGATTTGGGCCGTTCAGCTGGTTGACGTTGACGTCGTTGAAGGTGGACAGAAACAGTGCCAGGCTCTCTCCATCGCGAATGGAGTGGATCAATGTGTTTCCTTTGGAGTCAATGTGGTCTTTGTAGTCGAATATCTCACCTTTGTTTTCGTACCACCTGGCCACCGTTTCAAGAGTCAGTCTGATGAGACTCTGGTAGTCTGTGTGGTCGTAGCACCGAACTATGGAGAAAAGCGGCGTTTGCGACGTCTTGTCGGCCCCTTTCCAGTTGATGTACGGGCCGAAAGCCGTAATGTACTCATAACGATGCATCAGAAAGTGTCCGAGGGTGCGGCCGTGGAGATCCGCTTCGTTGCAGTAGGCCTCAATTTCGGTTGGCTCTGCCTGCAATATAACATCTGCTATAGAGTCAATCAGCGGAGCGTTTTTCTGCTGCAATGCCGCCATTAACAGATTCGATCCGTTGGCGCAGCGGTCCTCGAGGATGTCGTCGAGCGTGAATATGCGGTCAAAGTCCATCAGGGCGTCAAAGAGCCGCGTATTGTTCTGTAAAACGGCCAGCATCAGACACGACTCGCCCTGTATGTTGCGGCTCCGGACGAAGCAAGTTGGCGGGATGTCGATGCCGTCTTTATAGGCGGCGAGCAGGTCTCTGACACTCTGTATGGACGCGTCGTCGCCGCTGGAGTCGTTGAGAGCGTTGTTTTCGTTGAAGTCGGACGAGACCGACGAGATCAGTGTCCAAAGCTGCTCGTTTTGTGCGGAGTAGCTACTCAGCTGCTCGAGGTTGCCGCGTGATGCGAAAAAGTCCACGATGGCCTCAAACGTGGAAATCACGTACCCCAAATACCCCGTCTCGAGATTTTTCGCTGCAAAGCTGAACTGCTTGATGTAGCGCAGATGTAGACCAATGTTTCGCACTTTGGCCGAAGCCACTACCATCACAAGCAGGGACATGAGCGTGTCTGCATCGACGAGAAGTTCGGACGCGGCCGGGACAGATGTCTGAGAAAGAATCCGGAACGTTTGAACAAGAATCTCGCACTTGTTAGCAGCCGAATTGGAGAATTCGAGTTTCTGGAACTCGGGAATGGCTTTGCGGACTCTATTTTCCAATTCCACGAGGGTATCGGGACCGATCTGGCCAGCGCTGAACTGGCCCACTTGTGTTATGCTGAGAGAGCTGAGATGGTTGTAGCTTTGATTGAGTAGCGTGTCGGTGTCTTTGCTGGCAAGAGGCACAAAATGAGCCCAGAACCGGTCGTAGATATTCATTTCGACGTAGGAGTAGATGAGTCTGTGCAGATCGAGGTCCGGGTACTGTTTGACGAGGCTAGCGTAGACCTCGTCGGGTAGACTATTGAAGACGAGGCTGGCGTCAGCCATGACACGGGCAAAGATGTCCTCGAGATCGGCTGGTTTTTGGGCGGATTTGGCGGCGAAAGCGTGGAAAACCAGCTTGAATTTTTCTCCGAGATGGATCCCCAGCGGGGGGAACTCTCTTGTGAGGTCTGCGAAGGTGATTTCGTCCGCCAAAGCCGCAGAATCGTGTGGCGGGGTTGCGGAAAGGTGGTTATCAGAGTGCGAGTCGAGCTCGAAGCGACGGAGGCTCTTTTCTTGGGGTATTCCCACAAGGGCTTCTTCAACAAAGAGGACGTGGAACTGGGCCCCAAACGGCAGGTACGGGGCCATTGTCCTGAGCAGGCGCTGACCAAGGACCCTCACTCTGAAGCTGTGCCTGAATCCGTTCGCGGAGGTGACAAACTCGTTTCTGATGGCAAGCTCTTTGTTGTTGAGCGTGGTGAATGTGCGGGGCCCGTGGGGCCGGGCATTGGCGGTGTTCACGTTGATGATGTGTGACTGGAGGAAGTCTGTGTTGTGGCAGAGATCCTTGTAGGTGAGGCTGGAGTCGTAGTCGTTGTGGAGCAGCAGGAAGGAGGCATCAGGGACGAGGAGGATGTAATCTTGGGGGGCGGAGGCGATGCGCTTGACGATGGATTTGATATAGGGCGAGTCATTGATGGCTGGGTTGCTGAAGAGGGCGGTCAGAAACGGATTCAACAGCTGGGGAAAATGCTGTTGGGGTGGTCGCGGCATGGGAGGGAGGGGGATATGGGGAGGGGGATATGGGGAGACGGTTGTGGGGCTGTG
>JAJMKV010000031.1:0-13552 GCA_030569375.1 Ogataea ganodermatis
ACTGCCGTTGCTCCATCTCAAACTGTCTTTGTTGCTGAACATATGAATCCCTAACAACACCAGTGGGTTGTGACTCAACTGGTAAAGGCTTTTCCTCTTCCTCCACAGATCTTGATCTTGATGGCAACGGTAGACCTGACCTTTCTGACTTTTGGCTCACCTCTCCAACTTCATCGCCCTCGTAAAGATTTGGTGGATCATCTGTTTACTTATCTCTTGACACACCTGTCTTGTCATTAACACAGGCTATTATTCTAATAATATCTAGTATTATGTAAAATGTTATACAAACCCCTCCAAAGAGCAGACTATATCTCCTTTGAACAAATCACAATGCACTACTGAATTATCTGAATTATGCAAACCTCATGGATAGAAGAATATTCTGATGTCATGCAGTTTCAATTAATACTATACAAAGTTTCGATGATGAACTGATGAATTGCTGCTACCAAAATTTGGTGTTTCCTTTTACTGTTGAATCTCCAGTCTTTCTCTATTTTTCTTCAATCACAAGCTTCTGGTTTTCAAATCCACTCACACACTCACGCTGTCTTATTCAACTGACTATCCACACATAAGAGTGTTCTTCACTGTGGGCTTTAATCGAAAATCAAGAAATTTTCATTAATTTCTATTATGTTCATAATCCTATGTCTGTTTAGACGTATAGGGACACTTTTAACCCTTTTCGAGTCTTCGACTAATTTTATGCCTTTCTAGGGTTTCATTCCTCGACTGCAGGCAATGTTACTTTTTACACTGGTCTCATCATCTGAATCATCGAGTTCCCAGTACATCACATTAACGTCATATTCTGAGAAAAAAAACTTGTCGTCACAAGTCTGCCTCTTTCAAACGGTTGCCATTCCAATCAACTGCCAATTACTCAGCTTGAATTCATAAACCGTTGTTGTGTTGGTAAAGGGAATACTGATGTGCAAGATTGCGTTTGGCTGATGTGGGCTATATTGGCTATATAATTACCAACCGTCAGCTTCTGGTCGAGTGTTCCTCGGTCTGTGATTACTCCTATTACTCACAAACAAAAAAGGCTTAACAAATTGAGAGATTGGGTCACCTTTGATCACTAATAGAATTTGTTCCATTTTGGAACTTTGCACGAACTGCCCAGGTTTTCAAAAAGGGAGAAGAGGGGATAAGATTCGGCAACTTTATGTGATGAGCTCCCGCACCATCTGGTCTACCTCTTGGTCCCTTCATAATTTAGCGACACGACGTTGTACTTCTACTCAAATGAGTGTCTCAGTCCTCAGCCTAAGTAAAGAATTTCTTGTCTTGGTTATAGTGGCTGCAATGAAGACTCTGAGACTTTATTAGAAAGCTTCTTGATCTGTTGACGCCAGAAGAAAAAAACATAACTTTTCAATGAGCTTTGGAATCCGTCAAAAAAAAATCCTGTGTTGAGTTGGGAAATACTGCCTTGTTTCCACTGATCCAATTCCTGACTTCCCTGACCTCCTCTGTCAAACTGTCTGTTAAAAGAGACTCCGCTGATGTATGAAAGGCTTATTGTTTCTGGAAACTTTTCAAAGCTTTTCTATTTCTACAATGAACAAATATGAATTATTTATGTCTTGGGTTGGTTTGCAAAAAAAAACATCGGGTTCAATTGACCGAAATATCTGGCAACATGCTTTTACCAGAATGTTTGGTTTCGCCTCAACTTTGGGGGCCAATTTCGAAAGGTTCTAGTGTATATGTCTGTTCGTCATTATCAAAAAGAAAAGCAGTCCAATTCGTGAATGGTTTGCCTGATTATATCTGCTTGGTTTCTTTGTCTTTGTACCTTGGGTCTCCAAATGTGTGTTCAACAGAGGATGGAGAAGGGTGACAACAACCAGTGAGATGAGTATGAATGGGATCCCTTGTGGATTAGCAGCCAAGTATTAGTTTCACGTCGTATATTGCATCATTGCATCCACCCCGCTTGCAACAAAAACAATCGTCTGCATGTAGATGTAGATCATCCATGGGTAATGGATCATCTTTTTCGTTGAAATTAGCCGGTTTCCAGAAAATTAGATGAATGTTTCTATCAATAAACCTCAAAGCTCATAGAGTGGTTTCCAATTCTAATTTGCACTTCCAAGTTACTGGACCATAAGATTTTTTGGTGGAAATCATTCAATCTCTCTCAAATCCAAAACATTATTGAACTTGATCGGTAAGGTTTTCATTTGCCTTGTGTGGACTCAGACAGATAGAAACATGATGGCAGCTTGATATCGTGGTGTTTTATCTGTCAAAAATACAACAAGCCGCGAAAAGGGGGAGTGAAACTTAGACGCTGGTCAGAAGCAAACCCGCCCAAACAATGATTGAACTGCATCAATGATCCACTTGCAATACCGATCATCTAGTCGGAAAGTTGTTACAGGACATTTTAAGAGCGCTTGGATCACTTTTATACCCTAGCAATCAAGCTTGTGCAGTTATCCCCAGATTGAATTTTCAAGGAAAGTCTTTCTGCAGACGAGTGTTGGGATCTATCAGACTTCAAATGCGGTGGGTGGACTGAAAAAAGAAACGAAACGAAACAAGACGAAACTTGGACAACTCAGAGTGTACTTCCGTAACGCTTTTTGTGCATCTGTTTACTGACTAGTAGGGAAGCAGGTGCTGTGCTTTCTATTTTATCTGATCTATTGAGTGGTTTACAAAGTCTTTGAAGCAAAGTTTGAAATAACAGACACGCGCACACACTGTATTCAACAATCGAAGAACAACCATGACGATGACAGTCATAACATTCATATCACTTTCTATGTAGTGACATTTGTTACTGCAACTTGTTGATCACCTACAATCAGAATTGAAAATCCCTTTTATCAATTCACTCGGAACAAATAAATAGCATTGAACTGTTGAAAGTACATTACTATCCCACGTATGACCATGAAAGAGATTAGATCAGCATCAGAACCGACAACTCACTTATCATCGGTGAGGGTGGAAGAGCCGAAAAGCCTACTTGAGCCACTCAAACCATTACAATCTGGTCACTCACTTTTATGATGCATAACAGGTCTGCACTTCAGAACAATGTGTGAGGAGTTTGATCTCCGGTTTTCTTCTCTTCCTTTGCTACAGATATGAAACAACTGAACTGAAGAAAACATTTTGTTATAAAACTCTACTGGTTTAGCAATAGTTCTCAAAGTAATTAGTTGATCAAAAAGACACATTGATACATTGAAAAGCTTCTAAATGAGGTAAATATCACACTAAAAATTTACAAGATTGGAAAATGATGTTGCTAGATGCCAAGAAATGCTTTTATTGAAGAAGGTACTGAAAAGTGTTTTCTGTTAAAATCATTGGCTTTTTTTTTTTAATAGACTTATATCATCTTGTCAAATCACAAAGGGTTATTCAGTCTGCTGAGAATAAGATCAATGCTATTTTGCCTCCTAAAGACTTCCCCTGCACAATCCGAGAGCACCGAGGAGCAACTCTGTGAAGAAGTTGTACTTCCACTTATCTGATTGTATGACGCATGTGCATCTTTTATACAATATTAGTCTTCATTCCCAAGCACAAACACATATCGTACATCAAAATAATGAATCTTGTTCCTGTTGATTTAACATCACTCTAATATAGATGTGTCGAAAGCTTCCACTTTAGAGCTCACAATGATACTTGTCTGGTTTGAGCTGTTCGGTAAAATTGACTGTAGCATCTTGATGGCTTTGTGTATGAACCAGTTACGTTTGCAGCTTACTAAACGCTGGTCTAGCTCCAAATAAGCAAAACTAACTATCTGGTAGTACAAGATCGAAAAGTAGAAATGCTCCCAAAATTAAAAAATGATGACAAATAAATTTGAGAAGTCAAAACTTGAAGAGGGTGATTCAAACGTAAGGCCGTATAATAATGACGGCAATTTACTCCAGTCGGACACACCCTTCTTTATTTTTGCCAGCTCAAACTAAGCGTTTGGCATCTTTTCGAGACAGCAGATATATCAGATATTTTTTTTCCACAAGCTTGAAAAATATCAATCATCAAACTGATAAAGGAAATGCAAACCTCCATATTGTTGAAGTATATTACTTCATAATGTGACCTTACACTAGTCAGGGTTAGGTCATGCTATACAGTCAAGGGTTATGTGACTGTAGTCTTGGGAGTGAAGACTTTTCACTCCAGAGGTTGAACTTGGTCAACCTCCAAATTCTATATAAAGGGGTCTTTATTCCCTTTACCTTTTCTTTATCTTTTATATTTTCCCTTTTCTTTACTTGAAGAAAACATTTATTATTTTGTGATCATGAATACTACTATGAATGCCACTGCTAGGATTGCCCAACTCCAACACATATATAGTTGAAAGCCATGCTCTTGGGATTGATCTCGCTCAAGATATGGAGACAACGTGATATCAGGAGTGTCCGAGCTTGCAAACCAGGACCTTCTGGAAAACGTCAGAAATCAATAAGATGTTCTATACTTGATCTGTCTAATGTAAAAAAAGCAGTGACTTCCCATCTTTTATGGGACATGATATATACTAGGAGAGATAGAAGTAAAGTCTCAGGTATTATATCTCAAGATGAACATTGTTACATCATGACTGAACGAAATTGAACAGGTTATGAGCTCTTTGACTTCAGTCCTCGTTATTGTTTAAAAGCAGAAATTGCAGGAGGCTACCGACTATCATGCATGGAAGAAACAGGTAGCTCTACATCTCGGTAGTTACGGCTGTGGCTTATATGATTAGATTTTATTGAGAGAGCTCCTGATGTCGGACGGTGCTGAAATCGTCATTGCAGAGCAACAAACTCTTGAAGTAGAGAATGACAAGCTAATAGACATTGAAATTTAAAAGAGAGTCTTATAACGGATTTGCGAAACAATCGAGTTGAGCCGTACAGCGGCGTTAACTAAGTACCCAGACGAGTTTGCTGAGATGGATCTTGTGGCCAGATATAAAGAGTGTGCGAGTATGCTGACACTCATATTGAATAACTATTCAAGTACTTAATTCCTCAACCTTCTAAGTATATATCATGTCTCAAAAAAGATGGGTTGAGTGCAGAACGTCTCATCGTTCTCTTTCAGAGTACCACATTGCTTTCTTCCAATAAGGTGCTCTGAACATCTTCAAATATTACTTCATCACCATATCTTGAGATAGCCAAAGTGTTTGCTGTTATCGTGCTCCCTCAGTTGGAAGGAACTGAGTTAATGGGAGTTTTTGTGGTGAAATCCACTCACAATCCCGACTAAGAACAAAGGGTTTTTACTCGCAATGTCATTTCGATTTTGAAAGTCTCGAATGGGACTGAAAAAATTCAACAAATGTGAAGGGATTGAACCCTGTCAATGTTTTTGGACTTGATCATTGCCACAAGATCCGTTGACTTCTTTCAATCACTAGTTTCACTTCAGGCTCATACCTATTTTGAATTGTGAAATCGTTTCTTTGACACCCATATCGGAGATCTCTATCAAAGTCAATTTCCAATAAAGTACGTAGATAGTAGACGAGAAGGAACAACTGATATAGAAATGCTTCTTCTTATAGTATCTGGAGCCCAACTTCGTATTGGGGTTGAGCAATCCCAGTAGTGGGATTTATGATGATACCCATGAAGATTAACAGTAATGAATCGACTCTTCAAGTAAAAAAAAGGAAGCTATGAATTAAGTGGAGAGGACTTGAAGGAAAAAAGACCATTCATGATAAATTTGGAGGTTGAGCAGATTCATCAACCTAGAGTAAAGTCTTCACTCGTCAATCACTCGTCAATCACTCGTCAATCACTCCACAATCGCAGGCCATTGAATGTGTCACTTGATCATGTTGAAGTTGGGCAATTCTAGCTTGAGAGTTCATGTTCATCTTGAAACACAAAATAATAAATGTTTTCTTCAAGTAAAGGAAAAGGGAAAATTTAAAAGATAAAGAAAAGGTAAAGGGATAAAGACCCTTTTATATAGAATTCAGAGGTTGACCAAGTTCAACCTCTGGAGTGAAAAGTCTTCACTCCCAAGACCACAGTCACATAACCCTTGACTGTATAGCATGACCTAACCCTGACTAGTCAAGGTGTGAAGGATCACATTATGAAGTAATATACTTCAACAGATCACAATTTTAACCAGTCAATGGTCAATGTTGAAATTAATTAGTTCATAATGTGATCCTACATACTCTGACTAGTCTGGGTTACAGTAAAGGGTTATGTGACTGTGGTCTTGAGAGTAAAGACTTTACAATCCAGGAGGTTAAACCTCCAAATTCCATATAGAAGGGACTTTACTCCCTTTAGCTCTTCTTTATCTTTATAATTTTTCTCACTCTTTTCTTGAGGAATATATTATTGATCTACATCTACTAAACAATGACTACCGTTCACTCCTCTCTGGGGAGAGTTAAACACGTAGTAATTCTGTACCGTCTTATATACTCTGTGGCTCTATCGTAGGATTGAGATAGTGATTTTGCAGAACGTCTTTGGCTTCTGGTTGACAGAGGCCAGAAATACAAGTCCTCCAGTTCGTGTTTCAAGCTCCCAAGTATAATCAACCCTCCTCTTTAAGTCCGGTATGATTAGTAATCAAATATTGGTATATAAGGAGAGGTATATTCCCACTATTTGGGAATAAACCAAACCATACTTTGAAAGATTAGAGGAATAAATACACTTATATTATATCTCAAGATGAACAAGGTTACATCAAGACTGAATGAACTTCAACATTGATTGTTGAAGTATATTACTTCATAATGTGACCTTACACTAGTCAGGGTTAGGTCATGCTATACAGTCAAGGGTTATGTGACTGTGGTCTTGGGAGTGAAGACTTTTCACTCCAGAGGTTGAACTTGGTCAACCTCTGAATTCTATATAAAGGGGTCTTTATTCCCTTTACCTTTTCTTCATCTTTTATATTTTCCTTTTTCTTTACTTGAAAAAAACATTTATTATTTTGTGATCATGAATACTACTATGAATGCCACTGCTAGGATTGCCCAACTCCAACAGTGGCCCTCTGTTGATATTGCTGTTCGAGGAGTGGCATCAAAATCGTCGAAAGGCACTGGAGTAGGAACCATCTCATTCCAAAGTGTTCAGGCCAAGAATTGAAGCTGATAGTCGATTGGTATGTGCCTGAAAGTCAAAAGAATGTGTTTTCTGTGTCTACTGCAGCTAAACGAGGGTTACCGCTTGAATTCAACGACAAATATGTGATTGCTCTGAATTCCCTGGAGAAAATCGGAATCTTGGCTCATGATGGCCTGTACCGGTTCACTCCCCAATGGATGCAGGCAAAGCTTTAGTGACCAACGCGGATATTCACTCGCGGTTGGGCCACTCATCAGCGCAAGAGATAAAACAATTGGGTACAGTGCCCACACTATATGCGAGTGTTTAACTCTCTCAGAGAATATTAAACGGTAACCATTGTTTAGTAGATGTAGATCAATGGTATATTTCTCAAGAAAAATCAGAAGGGAAAGTATATTAGATAAAGAAGAGCTAAAGGGAGTAAAAGCCCCTTTATATAGACATTTCACTCCCAAGACCACAGTCACGAGCCTTTGACTGGATAGCGTGACCTAACCCTGACTAGTCAAAGTATGTAGGATCACATTAGAGAGTGTGATATTTCAACAAAGGGGACCACTTTCTCTGCAAAAGTATCTATATATGAGATAAGAATTGTAGAAAATATTTCAAGAAATCAGCCAATGAGTTCCAAAACAATGCCAAGTGTTGAAAGAGAATTGGACAGAATACACCACTATAGGACGGAATGACATCTTTTACTGTATAAACTTAGTAGAGTACATAACTCTCAACAACAATTCCAACTAGATATATAGATCTTCACCTCACTACGGGGATTCAACTCAAATATCACTTGCGTTAGGGCTCAAAACCGAATTGAGAATTATTCAACATTGAAATAATATTTAGTTATTGTTTCTGTTGCCTTTTCTGTAGATCTGCTGAAACACCCTTGACATTTGAATCAATTTTTTTTCTTTGAAAGCCAGCAGATGCTGCTATATATTTTTCTTGGAGAGCCTGGCGCACAACCTCAGAGTATCAAAATTGAATACTCAAATTGAACATCGGGTATGTATTCGCTCATTGCTAACAAAACAAGCTGTTGAAAAATTGGTTTTTTTGCCAAATGCTGACTGCATAGGATGGACTCTGTACTTTCAAAATGTAACTTAATATTTAATGTTGGTTTATTTTTCTAAATTCTTGGAGTGAGCGTATACAAAAGTATATTTGAAGAAATGAGTGCCGAGATATATTAGCTCAAGCCAATGTTATCATTCTCATGCCAGAGTATTGTCGGTCACACTATGAACTAAACAAGCTTCTCAACTTCCTAATAGAAAAGCTTGCTATCCACCTTTTTTATGCAAGCAGAATTTTCATTGTCACAGCTATTGAAAGGTCGTCATAAGGTGTGTTGCAAACTTCACAACACTTCAGAATATTATAAAGGGATGTAAAGTTCCTTTTCAACAAAAGTTTATATAGGACATAGTATTGCCTATTTTGAGTAAAGAAAATGTTGCCAGATATATCTACACATAATCTTCGAAACATGTCAATGGTAGTCGGCAACTATCTTTCGGTCCGAGATTCTTTATTCAACTAAGCAGTCGAACCATCAATGAATATTCTAGTCAGAGATAATGGAGTTTCATAGGTATTGATAACACTTAAATACAACAAAAAATTCAAAGGTTCAAGAGAATGCCTGCTCTCAATTGAAACTGCTTTTCGTTGATAATGTAGGGAAGCATCAGTTAGCAATTGTCTGGAACAACGAGTGTTTCAATGAGTGCTAGGCTCTTATGAAATCTGGCATGCAACAGATCTGATCGTTAAAGGATCACATTATGAAGTAATATACTTCAACAGTTTTTGCCTGAGACTGATCAATTGTTCAACAAGTCTTCGGCTAAAGCCCGGTGTGTTGATTCTTTTTGAGGGTATATGAACGATGTCGTGCGATCGCAAGTCATTCAAAGGTAGCATTCGGTCAAGTTTCACTGTTTAGTAGAGGAACCATGAACAAGATCGTAACTCCAATGATGAATGGTACATACGACTCCCATCCAAAACAAACTTTGGTGAAATAATCTTTGAGACAGTCATCTGTGGTGTTGGAATTGGGCAATCCTAGCAGTGGTATTCATGGCAGTATCCATGGTCACATAATAATAAACGTTTTCTTCAAGTAAAGGAAAAAAGAAAGTGCATAAGATAAAGAAGAGCTTGAGGAACTAAATACACCTTAATATAGTACTTGGAATGAAAAGTCTTCACTCCCAAGACCACAGCCACAAACACTTGACTTTATATCCTGACTTAACCCTGGCTAGTCAAAGTATGTAGGATCACACTATGAAGTTATATACTTCAACACTAACGTAGTGAAATCTCACTGTTGAATTCTCTCCAGAGAAGAGTGAGGGGTAGTTGTTGGTTAGTAGATATAGATGAATTTCAATAGTATATTTCTCAATTTTCCAAAGTATATCATGTCCCATATAATGGAAAATCACTTTTTCTTTTTTATAATATACTTTAACACCAATTCTATGTAAATGAGTCTTTATCCACTTTACCTTTTCTTTATCTTTTATATTTTCCTTTTTCCTTTCTTCTTTTTCTCTTACTTGAAAAAAACATTTATCATTTTGTGTACCAGGATGAACATGAACCCCCAGGCTAGAATTGCCCAACTTCAATACAGTTAAGGGTTTGTGACTGTGGTTTTGGGAGTGAAGATTTTTTGCTGCAAAGTCTATACGAAGGGGTCTGTTAAAGCTCATCCAGTCTTAATGTAACCTTGTTCATCTTGAGATATAGTACAAGTGTATTTATTCCTCTAACCTCTAAAATGATGGTTTGGTGAATTCCCAAATAGTGGGGAATATACCTCCTCTTATTTAATTACTATAATACCGGACTTATTTCCCTAATTATCGGGATTCTCGGTATATTTGCTTTCTCTGGTCTTATTGTATTATATAACGCTTCATTGATTACCCTATTGGATTTGAACCAATATTTTTAAATCCATAGTTTAATATTTTACCAACTAAATTTGTTGAGAGTGATTTAGTTAGCTAAGAAAACAATGTGATGTTCTGCACTCAATCTGTCTAATATTTAAGAGCAAGTGACTTCCCATTTGATATGAGATGCGATATATACTTGGGTGAGGAATTAAATACTTGAATATGTATTCAATTTGAGTGTCAACAATACGATCTTAGGAATTCAACACTAACCCTGACTAGTCAAGGTGTGAAGGATCACATTATGAAGTAATATACTTCAACACTTTGTCCCCTTTACTAAGGCAATCCCTGTTGGTTTCTTTTCCTCCGCTTATTGATATGCTTAAGTTCAGCGGGTAGTCCTACCTGATTTGAGGTCAAACTTTATGATAAAATTTGTTAGGCAGAGCCATCTTCTATATTTTCCTTTTTTTCTTTACTTGAAGAAAACATTTACTATCTTTGTCTGTCAGCATGAACACGAATCTCCAAACTAAAGTTGCCCAACTTCAACACAAAGAGTCCGTGTCAGCATGTATTCCTTCATAAAATCGTCCAAATCAAATCACTCAATACACGTTTCAACAGAGGCACAGTTTTCTCTGCCGTGCCACCGAAAAGATATCCTTTTTGAGTTTTCCCTTGCTGCCAGTTGAAAATCATCATCAGGGTCAATGCTTGTTGAAGGCTCACAAAATTCAATGACTGGCAGTCTTCCATGAGTGCAATAAGACGAGCCTCTAGTGTTGTATGGAGCTGTGTCTGCTTCTCGAAGCTCAAAAGTTATTGAACGGAGCGCTCAAGGCGTACAGGCAGACGATAACTAGCTCATCTAAGCTGCTGACAAGATCATCCAGGCCCACGCAGTTTAAGAACAACAGTTCGGGAAAGTTTCGTGAAGCACACTCGGCAGATCGAATGAATATTTTCTCCATAAACTCTATCTTGTCATGGTTTACGTTAACAAGTTCGAGAGCGGTTTTCCTGCGTTGTCGAAATTCTTGCGTTGTTGTCTTTTGGATCTCGAAGTCACTGGACCATTGGATAAGATGAACATATATCCTGATGTGGGTCGTCTAGTATCCTTGTCTTCAGCCAGATCAGCATCTGCATGCCCTACCAGCTCCAAATTTCTGTCTTTAGAGTAGGCAATGCTCAAATTGGTGGTTCCTTTCAAGCACCACAAGACATGTTCAGCAGTGTTGAACTGTGTCAATGTCGGCTCCTTGAGATATCTGCTCAACTGCGACACTGCAAATGCTATATCAGAGCGGGCCGTGTTTGCAGCGAATAGCATTTTCCCTACCATGCTGCGATATATGGTCGCCACTTCCGCAGAGAGTACCGGGATTCTTCTGTTGAGTCTGTATTAGAATTTATCAGAGTAACAAGAGCGTTGCAGTCGGTCATATCAAATGAACGGCCTTCACGTTTTTGGATAAAGTGATTTGATGTGGTGACTGAGACAGTTCCATCCTTAGGAATTGAAATGATGGACCTAGATCCTTCATTTTTAAATGTCTAGCCAACGGGCTTTTCGCAAATTGCGATTGAGTATTTGACCTTGACATCAACAGCAAATCATCGACATTTAGGGCAACATGACAATAGGACGCTCAACACTCACATCAAGGTGTTTCGATCTTTCGTGTGAAGTTAGATGATTTGCCAAGAAAATGCAACTGGTGTTAAATTCATGAATAACAGGAATTTTTTCCACGACCACTTTCATCTACTCAAACAACTGTCTCAGTGTTGAAATTGGGCATCTCTAGTTGGGAGATTCATGTCCATGTTGGCAGACAAAGATAATGATTGTTTTCTACAAGTAAAGAAAAAGGAAAATATAAAAGATAAAGAAAAGGTAAAGGAGATAAATACCCCTTTACATAGAGTTGAGGTTGGCCAAGTTCAACCTCTGGAGTGAAAAGTCTTCACTCCCAAGACTACAGTCGCATAACCCTTGACTATATAGCATGGCCTAACCCCGACTAGTCAGGGTGTGTAGGATCACATTATGAAGTAACTTATTTCAACACATACCGGACTTATTCCCTAATTATCGGGATTCTCGGTATATCCGGTTTTTCTGGTCTTATCGGTAGAAGATATTATCACTTTCAACATAACACCATATCTTGAGCTAAACCATTCTCAACACAATTATTAGTTGTCTCTAGATCGCCAACCAGCCGGCATGAACACATATCCTGAGGTAAACTTTCTTCCAGCTTTTTCTCCAGGATGGTTAGCAACCATAACCGATAAGTTCTAGTGGGGTACCAGCAGTGTAGGTCAATCCGAGAATTGCGGTAACCCTCACGTAACTCATAAACATGCTTAGCCGCTTTCATGTGGATTTCTGTTGGAGCATTCAAGTATCTGCTCAACAGTTAGACAGCAAATGCAATTTCAGGACGGATGATACTTGCAGCAAATATCAACTCTCCTGCCTGGTCGCTCACGCTTTTCCAATCCGCCACAGAGACCTACGACGTTGGAATTAGTGGCTCGTACTGGTACGCAGTTAGTGGTATTGTCCAGGTGTCGATTTTCTTTGTCATTGCCTCGTAAGTCAAGTCCAACGCTAATCTCGTGCTGCGATAACCGGAATGATCCTGAGCAGGAGCATCAGCAGCCGTGGCTTGGGGTGACAGATCAAGTCCAGGCACAACTGGGGTAGCAACAGCATTGCAGTCAGTCATCTGGTAACCAGACAACATCTCGTGAATGTACCTCCAGAGCGAAAGAGACACCCTGCCAGGCTCTTGATCTCTATACCGAGAAATTTCTTGCTAAGACCATGATCTTTCATTTTGAACTTCGAGTGCAAAGTACTTGATTCCAGCAAAGTGAAGACTGCTTCAAACCATAAAGACTCCTTGAAGACGGCACACCTTGTCTTCGTGACCTTTGATCTCCTATCCTGGGGCTAACCCAGGTAAATCTCCTCAGACAACCCACCATTGAGCAAGGCAATCGTCACATCCGTTAGGTGAATAGTGTTGAGGGTGATTTAGTTAGCTCAATATATGGCGATGACGTAATCTTTGGAGTTGATCAGAACATCTTATTGGAATTAAACAATGTGATGTTCCGCATTCAATCTGTCTAATATTTAAGAGCAAGTGATTTCCCATTTGATATGAGATGTGATAAATACTTAGGAGGTTGAGGAATTAAGTACTTGAATAGGTATCCAATATTGTTGAAGTATTATGCTTCATAATGTGATCTTACATACTTTGACTAGTCAGGGTTGTGATCACGTTACACAGTGTTGAATTCCTAAGATCGTATTGCTAACACTCATATTGAATACCTATTCAAGTACTTATTTTCCTCAACTTCTAAAGTATATATCATGTCTCATATAAACGAGGAAGTCACTTCTTCTTTTATATTAGACGGATTGTGTCAGGCACACCTTATTGTTTTCTTCCACTAAGTTCCTGATTGTTCCAGTATATTCTATTG
>JAJMKV010000032.1:0-12897 GCA_030569375.1 Ogataea ganodermatis
GTAAGGTGGGGAAGGTGGGGGGGTAAGAAGAGAGAATCAAAGTGGGTGTGGGTGAATGAAGAGTTGTGGTTAACGTGTGGGAAGGATGGGGAGGATTTGGTGGACCGGGAGCTGGCGGGCGCGGGCGCGGGGTGGAGGCTCAGTTTCCCCATGTGAATTTCATGCTGCTGCTGCTGGCTGCTGGTGGTCACATGACACCCCTCACATGACCTCATCACGTGATAGAACCCGGTAGCTTCCACGCACGCGAAAATTAGCACCATTTTTTTTTTCTTCTTGCGCGCCATCTGATTTCCCAATCTGGAAAACTAGTCTGGCTGTGCAGCAGCAGAGACGCGTGTGACAGCGCACGCCAAAACTACCACTAGATTGCCACTCAAAGATACACTTTGACGGCACTCAAGATCCAGGATCCCAGTTGCGTACAAAATAGCTGGTCCACCCTTGCACCAATGCAAGGGTGGACACTCTCCATTTAGGCGTGGGCAATTAATTTTCCCAAAACGGTAAAAGTCGTGTTTGTCCGTGAACAAAATTTTCCCATACAAACGGGATCAAGTTTTGGTGCTGTAAAGGGAGAAATTGGGAATTTTAAAAAATTAGCATAGCGAGATATTTTCCTTTGTTTGCTTAAAACTCTTTTTGTCAAGGTGATCGGACACGGAATTGGGCTCTAAAGTGCACGAAACAACTGCTAAAAGATCGAACTACACGGTAGTCGACTTGGCTTTTGCGCGCGGACCATTGAAGCAAAAATAGCGGGCATATTGCAAGCTAAAGGCAGGTGGGACAGTATAGAGTGTCTCTGAATACCCACAGACGGCACGTGATTGGGACGGACAAGATGGTTGATGTTTACCTTGCAACGTATTCGCAGGTGAGTGATGAGAATTGGTGAAAATTGGTGAATATTTGGGTGTTTTTTACTAACAAAGTCGGTTTAGGTGGACGTTTTTGAGAGCACTGTGGATGGATTCCCGCTCATGAGACGGTGTTCGGATAACTGGGTGAACGCCACGCAGATTCTCAAGATTGCCGGTCTTGGAAAGGCCCAGAGAACCCGGATTTTGGAGAAAGAGGTGCACCAGTTCAAACATCAAAAGATTCAAGGAGGATACGGCCGGTTTCAAGGGACGTGGGTTCCCTTGGATTTCGCCAAGGAGCTTGCACAGACACACCGGATCCAGGACGAGCACGTGACTGTTCTTTACTATGATCCTGAGCGCGACGGGCCTCTTGAGAGGCGGAGCAAAACGAAGCCTGCTCCGTCTTTGACTCATCCCCCTGAACTCAAGAAGCGGAAATCCAAGACGGACCCGGTCAACAGTCCGAAGACCAAGAAGGTGGCTCCTGTTGTGATGGGGGCTCCGCCCACGTTTGGAACGGCTGCTTTACAACAGCCGGTTCCTGTTCCGGGCTCTGGATACGCATTTCCGCCAGGACAGCCTCCGCAAGGACAATTTAAACCGGTTCCATTCTATCCAAACTCGGTGGTTCAACAACAGCAATTTTTCATGGCTCAGCAGCAGCATCAGAAGCATTTTGCGCAGCTTCAACTTCAGCAGCAACAGCAACAGCAGCAACAGCAGCAGCAGCAGCAGCAGCCTCCTCAAATTCAAAGATTCACGCACAATTACTACAACTTTGGCTCACTTTCCACTACAGATGGCTCGCAGGATGAATTGAGGCTCAATAGATCGAATTCAGACACTTCCACTTCCAGTGGGTTTGATACCGACCTTAAAAACCCTCCACATTTGGCTGAATCAAGCTTCCAAGCTCCACCGCAGCCTCAAATGTGGGTTGAACCGCCATTATTGCCTGGAAATTCGGACGATTACGATTATTACACGGAAAAGTTGTTGCATTTCTTTGGGAGCGACGATGAGCCGATTCCTGAATTTTTACTGAATCCTCCTGGCGATTTTGACGTGAACAAGGCGATTGACGATGAAGGACACACAGCATTGCATTGGGCGTCGGCGCTGGCGTCTTTGAATGTTGTTGAGGTGTTAATTGCCAAGAATGCGAATCCGTTGATTTTGAATAATGCGGGAATGAACAGTTTATCAAAGTTGATCCATTTCACGAATTCATATGATTTGAAGAATTTTGGATCCATGTTGCAACTTTTGCGGCAATGTTTGATTGTTCCAGATGCACAGGGCCGGACCCCATTGCATTACTTGATGGAATTGACTGCGATTCCAAACAAGGTGAACTGTTTGAAGTATTATTTCGAAGAGATTGTTAAATTCATTGATTTCCAACAGCGAGAGGCTGAGAAACTGATGAATACCAATAAACGGGACAAGAATCTACTCAAGATTTTGATCAATCATCGGGATAAAGACGGCAGCAGTGCGTTGAACTTGGCGGTGAAGGGCAGCGACAAGTATTTTGTGAGCGAGCTGCTACGGCTTGGGGCTGATGTTGCCTTTGAGCCGGTTGAGGAGCCACAGGCGCATAGCGATGTTATGGACATGAGCGAAAACAAGGAGAATATTTTTGAGGAGATGAGTGTTGTGAAGGAGAAGGTGGCTAGTCCTGTGGCTGCTGCCACCACCACCACTGTTGAGTCGCGATCATTGACGGAATCTGTTCGTATTTTCAAGGACACTTTACCCTCGATTTTAGGGAAGTTGAACGATTCATTTGATAAAGAGTTGAGTTTGAAAGACGAGGAGATTTCACATAATACGGCAACGATTGCGAAATTGGAGAGCGAGATCCAGTCGATTGAATCCAAGAGCCGCAAACTGTTGCGAGAAGTTTCAGGGAGTGACGAAATGGAGGTTGGAGAGGAACTACTTGGGAAATACAAGGAGGAGGTGATGTCCAAGCATCATTTGTTGATCAGCCTATACGAGAGATCGCAAGCATTGGAGCTGGCGAAATTGGTGCATAATGAGGAGACCAAGATCAGTGAAGAGAAGGAGGTTGATGAAGGGGAGAATGTGAAGCTTGCGGTGAAGTTATCGTGGCTACAATTGAGTCGTCGGGAGTTGATTCATTCCATCACGTCGTTGATCAGTGGAGTTGGGGGAGAGGAGTCTGAGAAGGATTTATTGGGATCTGGGGTGAATGTGGAGACGCTTTCTGTTGAGGATTTGGAGGAGAGACGGACACAGGCGAAGTTGTATTTGTACAGGAAGTTGATTTCCAATATTTGCAATTTGCCGATGGAGGAGATTGATCAGGAGTTGTTGGGAGGGATTGAGGTGAGGTTGACCAGCGAGCGAGGCGGTTGACCAGCGAGCGAAGCGAGCTGTCAACGGGCGAAGTGTCAACGAGCGAAGTGTCAACGAGCGAAGCGAGTTGACCAGCGAGCGAAGCGAGCAACGGTCAACGGGCGAAGCCAGCGAGCGAAGCGAGTATAGAACAATTCAACCACCGAGCGACGCAAGTATAAAATTCATCCAACGAGCAAAGCGAGTATAGAACGAAGCAAATAAGGAACAATTTGAATAACAAGGGAAGCAAGTACGAGCAAATAACGAGAGGCAATTTAACGAGCGAAACAACCCTTTCGCTGTTTGAGCTGCTCGCTCTCGCTCACTCGCTTAGTGAAGTAAAATGGTAGCAGGAATCTTGGTAGGAAATAATAAGCTTTCAGAGCTTGTTGGTTTTTCTACAAACGAGGCGTTTAAACAGTAACGAGCAAAGTTACTGATAAAGAGCAAAGCGGGATCGTTAAGGGCTCGTTTGGGAGTAAAAAATGGTGGTGGAGAATGGTAGCAAGAATTGGCTATAACTTGTAAGTCGCTCATAAACAAGTCGCTCCGCTCGTTGTTTGCTCGTTTGGAAGTAAATATGGTAGCAAAAAATGGTAGAAAAATGGTGGAAAAATGGTAGCAAGAATTTTTCAGTCTATATTTTGGCTATAAGTTTCTACGCTGTGAATTTAAACGAGCCAGCAAGCCAACAACGAGAGAAGCGAGTAACTCGCTAGTAACTCGCTTCGCTCGTTGTTGGCTATAAGTTGCAAGTCACTCACAAACAACGAGCGGAGCTCGTTGTTTGCTGGTTTTGTAGCAAAAAATGGTGGTAAAAAATGAAAGTAAAAAATGGTAGCAAAATGATAGCAAGAATTTTTCCATGATTCTCTACGCTATAATTGACTTTGACCCAGCAAACAACGAGCCAACAACAAGCCAACAACTCGCTTTGCTCATTGTTGGCTATAAGTTGTAAGTCGCTCACAAACAACTCGCTCCGCTCGTTCTTTGCTCGTTTGGAAATAAATATGGTAGCAAAAAATGGTAGCAAAATGGTAGCAAGAAATGGTAAAAAATGGTAGCAAGAATTTCTCCATCATTTTCAACGCTGTAACTGATTTTTAACCAGCAAACAACAAGCCAACAGCTCGCTTCGCTCGTTGTTGGCTATAGGTTGTAAGTCACTCACAAACAACTCGCTACGCTCGTTGTTTGCTCATTTTGGTAGCAATAATTTTCTATGAAATATCTTTGACATATTCTACACTATCACTGACCATAACGAGCAAACAACTCGCTTTGCTCGCTGTTTGCTCCTAATTGTAAGTCACTCGCAAACAACTCGCTACGCTCGTTGTTTGCTCGTCATCCAATAGCCCAAATCTCCCCCTCATCCTCCAACTCATCCGAAAACATCGCCTCACGATCTCCTCCCGCCGCAATCTTCTCTCTCTCCACCCCAGCAAGCCTCTTGGCAACACGCTTCACGTACTCCGTCACCGATCTCATCTGCAGCTCCGCTCCCCACGCCGTCGAAACCGTCTGCGCCTTGTCCGCAGCCCACGTCTCAAACACCGTCTCCTCGTCAACCAGCCGCAAAACAGCCAAAAATGACTTCTCCGCCGCAAGCTTGATAGGAATCACTGGGTCCCGAACACACGCAAAAACAGACGGAATAACCTCGTCCAGGAACGGCTCAATACACCGTTCGTACTGGTACCGACAAACCGTGCGAACAACAACCAGACACAGCCGGCGAGTGTCGCTAGAATTCGACTTGGGAGCACCCATGCTCACACACAGCTGCCGAACAACACTGCCAACCTGCTCCTCCTCGCCGTCAACGCCCTCGCCAAGTTGCAACAGCAGTTTTCCCGCCGCAACCGTCGCATTGTCGCTCACATACGGCCACAAAGACTCGGAAGCAGCGCACAAAAACTCGCAAACCTCGCTGAAAATACCGCTCTGCAAAACGTGCTGCGGAGAATCCTTCAAAAACGCATTCAGCGTCAACACACTGAAACGTGCACTGTTCTCGTCCTCAAGATCAGCCTCCAAAACCTTCGCACGCACCATCCGAACTGCCTCCTCCGGCAAAAGCTGCTTCGAAAGAGCTCCCACCAGCCGCGCGTACGCAACAGCAGCGTCCAATCCGCCAGCATCAACAGAGAAAATCTCCTCCTCCACAAGCGACATCACTCCAGCCTTGGAAGACTCGCTCATCTTGTCGCCAGCCTTGCCAACAACCTCCAAAAGAGCACGCAACATCGCCGTCTTCACGCCAGCAGCCTCGCGGCCAACAGCAGCACGCGCCCCGTTCACAAGCTCGGTAACAAGCGGATCAACACGCGGCTGGTACTCGATTAAAGTGCCCAAGGCGTGAGCAGCACGCGTGCGAAGTGTCTCGTTGCTGGTGTCGCTCAAAGACTTGACAAACGTACGTTGCAACTGCGGAATAAACGGCCGCAAAAATTGCGGAATCTTGCCAAAAAGCTCGTTCAACGCAAGCAAAATAGCACTCTTGACGTCTCCGCCAAACCTCTCGCCAACAACACGGATCAAAGGCCCCACAATCACCGTCACAAACGGCCGCAACGCTGCCGCCGGAGTCCGCTCCACAACCGCAGCAATACCCTCCGCAGCCTGCTCTCTTTGAATCGCACTCCCGTACATCAACCCGCTCAAAAACACCGGAAGAATACAGTTGGCCCCCTTTGGAAGCGAGAAAACATACAATTCTCCAGCAGGAAGCATCGAAAGAGTCCGTTTCGCCGGCGTAACAAGCCGCTCCAACGTCTCCCGCGATTGCCGCTTCACCAGACCGCTCAACGCCTCCATCGCGTTCGTGGCAACAGCCTTGTCGTCGTCCTCGAGAGCCAGAATCAGCTGAACAACAACGTCCTCGGTGTAAACCGAGTAGTCCAGCGGAGTCTCCGCAAAGAACTGCGGCAGAACCGTGTAGATCGCCGTCACGCGACTCTTGTCCTCGTGACGCATCAGCGCAAGCAACGTCTGGAACAATGGGTGCAATCCTTCGTCGGACGTGACCGAAAGAAGCACTTTCAAGAGTGCCGGAGTCACCTCTTCGGAGATATCGGCGATATCGGCGTTCTCGGAGATAGCCTTCACAAGAGCTCCAACAACAGCACCAATCCGTCTCCAGAGCGCACCACCAGCCACCTCCGCAAGCGCACCAACAGCACGCGCCTTCACAGGCGGACCCAGCAGAGTCGGCAGCAACACAGGGAAAATAACCTCGGCCTTCTTGGCCATAATCTCCCGCAACGCCGCAAGAGCATCCTCGGATGCAGACCGCGTGTCGAGCAATTCCAGCAACTGCGGAATCACCTCGTCCACAGCAGCACTTCCCACCGCCTCCTGAAGCACGTCGAATGCCTGGGCAGCCGTCTCGCGCACACCTGGGTTCGCATCCACGAGAGCAGCACGAACAATCTTGAACAGCGTTCCCTGGTACTCGGCAACGGTTTCCGCGGCGGCAGAGCCAATGAGCTCGCGCACCGCGATACAAATACCCTGTTTGGCGTCTGAATCGGACGAGTACAGCGAGTTCTCGAGCGTTGGCAGCAGTTGCGAAAGTGCGTTGCTGCCAACGCGGCGAACCATATCTCCGAGCGTCGCGGCGGCAATCGCGCGTCGATCGTCGTCGGACGACGCGAGTCGACGCACGACGATCGACGTGAGAGTTGGTAGCATCTCCTTGACGGTTTTCGGAGTGTTGGCCACAAGAGCCTTCCAAATATTCACCGTGGCCACACGCACCGGGCCAGAAGTATCGGAACGGCACACAAACAGTGCCGCAAGAACACGATCACGGCGCTCGGCTCCGAGAACCTCGCTGAACGCCTTGTTGACGCCCGCAGAAACTGCCTGGAGGTCATCGTTGAGCTCGATTTTGCCGCTGATACCCGAGATCTTGAACAGCAGATCTCCCGTGAGCTCCACGGACGAAAGTCTGATACGGGCATTTGTGTCCGAAAGACCGTTTTCGAGTTCTGGAAGCAACAGATCAACAGCCTTGCCCGCGTAGTTGCTCACAATGAGTCGACCAGCGCGCAACGCAGTGTCGCGAATTTCCTCGTCAGTGTCGGCGAGACCTGCCAAAATTGGCGGAATGGTGCGCGACAAGTATGGGGCAAATTGCGCGCCAAAACAGACGGGCAAGAACAAAAGCAACGGCATGAAACCTGCGCGAACATGTGCGCGCGGCGAGGTTGTGCCGGCGAGAATCGTTGGCAAAAGCTCGTCCAGCTTGGCCAAACCGATTCCGCTCGTCACTTCGGCAAGCGCTTGCGCGGATCCTAACCGGTCGCCCGCGCGATCCTCGTCCTGCAAAGCAGCCAACAGCCGCGGAATGAGTCCTGGGAACCGCTCTTCGCCCAATTTCTCCACGAGCGAACCAAGAGCACGCGCAGCAGTTGCGCGCGTTTGTGGAACAGGGTCCACCATGGCGGTCTCCAGTTCCGCAACAAGTTCCGCGAGGTATGGGCCAAGATCGCGCGCATCCACGAGAATTGCCATGTTTCCGACAATCTGACACGCCTTCCGCTTGGTGGTGGCAGAACGGTCGCGCATTCCACGGTGGATCACGTGGATCACCAGTGCAAGAGAAGGACCGTCGATGTAATGCGCAAACTGTGTGGCAATGAGTCCGTCCAGAGCCTCGTTTGTGTGTGCGGTTGGGTCTCCGATCGCGCGCAACAAGAGCGGAACAAGAGCCTGGATTTCCGGATTCCGGATAACCTCACCAAACCGTTTCAAAGCCTGGTCCGCCGCCTTACGAACCTCCTTGTGCGAATCATTCAACACACCCACAATTTCTGGGACGATCGTCGGCAGCGACGCGGCCAGTTGGGTTGGGTCCAGATACGCCATTGAGCCCAAAAGCTCCACCGAGGCCTTCTTGCTGCGCCACGCGATGTCATCCAGGTTTCCGATCGCGAGCGGAATCAATTTGCTGATTCCGTAACTCGTCGTGTTTTTCATAATGGTCCGCACCGCATAGTTTGTCGCATCACGAACCTCTGGCGCCGGCTCTCCAAGACTCCGTAGCACGATTGGAAGAATCTCCACCACGTAAGGCTCGAAAAGCGGACCGAGCGACTGGGAAAGCGTCTCAAACGCAAACGAAACACCCTCTCTCTTTTTCGGGTCCTTCTTGTCGTCAGACGCCTCCACAAGACTGCGAATCACGTCGTTTTGGGCCAACGACCGCAAACCGGCTCCCTTCACCAGCCCCGCAATTCCGTACGCACCGCCACGCCGCTCGGCGAGCGTGCGCCCACCAAAAAGTTTTCCGAAAAGTTTCTCGAAATAGGCGGAAAGCTTCGTTTCCGTACGCCCCACAAGCGGAGCAATACACTCAGAAACAGCAAACTGAACATCCTCAGAAGGAGTATCGAGAGCGCGCAACAGCCGCCCAACAATCTCATCAACACGGCCATCGCCCGCACTCAAGTGGCGCGCAAGACTACCGTACAGGATAATCACACTTTCCTTAATCCGGTCTTGAGTCCGGCTGCGCTCGTCTTTGGCCGCAAGAGCAGTCTCAAACACGCCCGCCAACAGCTCAACGTGTGCAGCTCCGTGCACATCAATCACAGCCAGTCCAGCCTCCTGGAATTCGTGACGAACCCCGCTGTTCTCGTCTCCAAGCGCACGCTCGTCAACCAAGAACCGGAAAAACGTCTCCACGTGACTGGCCGACGAAACCAGAGGAGCCAATCCAGCCAGCGACAAAGCCACTCCACTGCGCTCCTCCCAAGCGTCCGCCACCTCTAGCTTTGTAGGCACACCAAACTCGTCCACAACCACTGGCGGGTGCAACTTGTCGCGGTACAGGACAATCAGCTGGTCCAAAACGTTTCCGACGATCGTGTCGGATTCGCCCTGCTGCGCCACGCGTGCTGCAGCCATAGCCACAGCACGCGCCACAGCACGCCGCACCTCTTCGTCTTTGGCTCCCAAGTAGCCAATTAAAACACCAATCTCGGCCAAACTCGTCACCGCAAATCCGCTCTCGTCCCAGATGGTCTCGGCAAGAGCGCCGTTGTGGCCCTCGCGGTCAAACCGAGCCACCCACAGCTCGGCGCAAAATTCGCCGGCCTGGTCGCTCAAATCGAATTCCTCGTCAAGGGCCTCTAACACGGCTGTGCGCACAAACGCCACAGGGCTCAGAACGGCTGCCAAAATCAATCCCAGGTCGGATCTCGAAATATTGACGGAAACGTTCTGAGAAAGCGACAAAAAGCACTCCTTGGCCTGTTTAGCACGGGTCGGAACCGCAAGCAGAGCAAGCAGATTTGCCAACACCCCGTTGCGCGGAATCACCTCGTCCTCAAACACTTCGCTATGCGCAGCCACGATCTCGAGCGCCAGCGTGAGCTGCTCTTCCTCTGGGTCCTCGTCGGAAAACTCCGAGTTCACCAAAACCTGTGTCTTGCGCCCGTTGCGCGCCAGATGACGCCGTCCGGCCTCAATCACACGCACCAGCAACGGCAGCACGTACAGCAATGCAAGCGTATCAAAAGGTGATTTGTCTGCAGCCATTTTCAAACTGAAAAGCTGGCTGGAGAGAAGCTCCGCAAGCGGCTTAGCCACAAACTGCGCCTCAATTCCGTCAGAAATCCCGTACAACCGCAGCGTCGAGGCGCCAACACCGACAAGCTGCTCGCCTCCTGTCGAAACAGCACCCGCAAGGGAAACGTAGCACCGCGCGGCAGAGCTGCCCACGAGTTTCAACGCACTAGGGCTCTCGAAGAGCCCAAGAACACCGGAAACGGCAACCGGAAACCATATCCGCAAACCGTTCTCCACCGTTCTCGCACCTTCAGCAAGACTCTCCACCACGGCAAGCCCACGCGACAGAGCGTTGTACGCCGCCGTGAGCCGTGACCGCACACTGGACTCCTCCGCAAGCTGCTGCGTCACAAGTGCCTGTTCTTCTCTCGTGAGACGTTTTGCTGCGCCACTGTTCTTTTGCGAAACCGCCTTTCTCACGCTCTTTTCCCACTCCAGCGTCTCGTAGTCCTTGGAGTTCTTGCTAATGTTGCCACCGCCATTCTGCTGGCTCTGGGCCAACACGTCCACCACGAGCTCTCCCTCGGCTGCGTGCCAGATCGCCAGTTTTGTCTCGTCCACCGCCTCGAGCTCAGCCACATCCAGGTCTTTCCGGACAAACTCAGCCACAAGCGGCACCACGGTCGCGCTCGAGATGAACGCTGCCGTCGCCAGCGCGCGGCACGCCGCCGTGTAGATACCGCTCTCGCGTGTGGCGGGTGTCGCGCGCACGAGCAGCTCGCCTAGCTGCGCCACAATCGCACCAGCGTTCGCCGTCACCACGCGGCCAGGGTCCAGCTCGGACCGCTGACACATCTCCACCCAGCCACCGCGCGACCGCAGCGACTCATGGTGCGCCACCGTCAGCAACGCCACAAACTGGGCCTCCAGCAGCGTCTGGTCAACGCCAGCGCCCGTCTTTGTCACCGCCGCAATCACCGCGAGTGCCCGGTGAGACTCGAGATTGAGCTCGCCAGCCGCGCCCGCAGCACCTGCTGGAGCACTCAGATGCTCCTCGAGAGCGCTGATCACAGACTGCGACACAAACTCCTGGTGCAGCATGTACGCCTCGCCCAGGAGCGTGAGTGCAAGCTTGCGGACCCGTGGAGCCACGTTCTGCGAGCTCGTTGCAAACAGCCATCCGTAGCCGTAACTTGGTGAAACACCAGCCACGGACCCGCTCAGAGCGAGCAAGGCCCGTGCAAACCACTTCTGGTCCTCCTCGACAACAAGCTTGCTGTAGATCTTGGCATTGGCGACGATTGACGGCTTGCTTTCGTCGGCAAGTGCTCTTGCGAATGCATCCAGCTGCGCCACATCTTGCTGCGCCACAGTGCTACCAGAAAGACGTAAAATGATCTCAAAAATCACCAGAACCGCATACGCACCGGCCACAGTGCGTCCAGTGACGCTTGGAAGCGGCGCGCTCAGACACTCATCCAACAGAGCAGCCAGTCCGGGCACAGAGCTCTCCAAAAATGAGCTCTGTTCCGTGCTCAATTGCTCAAAAGAAAGCAAAGAACGGCCTAGAGCCACCGCCCAGCACCGCCTCAGAGCCGGTTTCTTGTCCTTGAGTCCACTGGCAAGAGCCGTGGCCACTTCTTTAGCCGTTTCGGCCTCGTTCTGCGACAAAAGACGCTGCGAGCGCGCAAAAAGAGCGTCCAACTGCGCCGCCAACGACGTTTCGTTCGGGTCTTTGGCCACAAGGGGCAGCAAACCGCGCACAATAGCAGCATCCACCGAAACGTCCACGCCCGGAACCGAACCCAGGACTTGCGCAAACAAAACTTTTTGGTCTGCTCCTGACAACGAAACCGTCTTGAGTAGCTTGAAAAGCTCGTCCACGAGCTGTGTGAGCCGCTGCGGCGACGAACCGCCCGACTTGGTCAGAATCACCACAAGCGTGCGCGAGGCACCCTTCCGCGCGTTCTCGTTCGCAGATTTCAGCGCAGCCGTGAGCTGGCCCAGGAACTTGCCGCCCGCCAGCGTCTCCAGCACGTCCACAGCGGCCTCATCCACCGCTGCAAACACGGACGGAGCCACGACGCCAAACGTGAGCTCCGAGTTCCGCAGCGACGCCTTCTCCAGGTGAGTACACACGGCCGCAAGGTCGTCAGAGGTCACGTGCTGGCGGATAAACGTCCCAAAAACGGCCAGCGCAGCGTCCTTGGGTATGATTTTGCTGGCTAGGACGTCCTTGGTGAACACGAGGAGCAATTCGGGCTTCTTGGCGGCAAAAATATCCGCCGCATCGGTCCCAGCAGCCGCTGCCGACAAGAGTCCAATATGGATCAGGACCCCAGAAAGCGCCGATTTCAACGACACAACAGCGTCAGCAAGCACGCCCGCGAGCGTAGCATCCGCTGCAATTACGCCCTCCATCGAGCGCTGTATTCTGTGCAAAGCAAGTTGAACAAGTCTGTCTTTGCGTTTTTTGGCCAGATCTGCGCTGGAAACAACCGATTCGGCTAAAAAGACCGACGAGCTGACGAAATCGGCCGCCACCGCCGCAAATTTCAACCGCTGCGCAGCCTGTATACTGAAGTGGCCGTTCCACTCTAAAAGAACGAGCAGGTCCGCGGGAGCGAGCCTTTTAGGAGCCCATTTGGCGACAAACTGCACGAAAATACCAAGATATTTGTCAGCATCGATATCGAGCAGCAGCGAAAACGTGCTCAGCACAGCCTGTGAAAACGTCCCGTTGTTTTGGGAGCTTGTAAACGTGCTGAGAACCCCTTGGGCGACCGAGTCGAGCACCTGTGGCTCGAGGTCCTGAGCCTTGGCACTGAGGACAGCATTGATTTTGGCCACGGCGGCAAGTTTAGCCGTCGTGGAGGACCGCTTGAGCTGGTCCAATTGCACAACAATGTCTTCGCGGAGAGAATCCTCTTCCAACGTCATGTTTTGGTGCTTTATAGAGAGAAAAAGAGGACAAGAAGGGGGACAAGAGTGCTGACTATTTTAGTAGGCCTGATTTTTTTTTCTTCGAGAAAGTGAAAAAAAAAAAATTGCACGTGCTTAGGTAAGCCAGTTTGGGTTACGTAATCGGGGTATGCTCAGGTGAGTTGAGATGGACCGGGGGAGGGTGACTGACGGTGAGTTT